>PVKE010030871.1:0-19373 GCA_004027555.1 Craseonycteris thonglongyai
GCACGGGGCGCGGGGCGCGGGGCGGAGGTGTGCCGGGCTGTGCGCGTTGGGCACGGGGCACGGGGCGCGGGGCGCGGGGCGGAGGTGTGCCGGGCTGTGCGCGTTGGGCACGGGGCGCGGGGCGCGGGGCGGAGGTGGGCCGGGCTGTGCGCGTTGGGCACGGGGCACGGGGCGCGGGGCGCGGGGCGCGGGGCGCGGGGCGCGCTCACCTTTGCTGTGCCTCAGGTAGCTGACGGCCATCTCCAGGATGTCCGCCTTCTCCAGCTTGGAGTTGGGCTGGTGCCGCGCGAACTCCTGCTCCAGCAGCTGCTTCAGCTGCTCGATGCTGCTGTTGATGCGGTCGCGGCGCATCTTCTCCACCAGCGGCTTCCGCAGCTGCGGGGGCAGGGGCGTCAGCGGGGCGTCAGCGGGGCGTCAGCGGGGCGTCAGCGGGGCGGCGGGCGGCGCGCGGGGGGCGGCCGGCTGCGCACTTACCCGGTTTTTCTCTTTGGGGCTGAGCAGCTCCAGGGCCGCGGCGCTGGGGGCCATGCGGGCGGCGGGCGCGGGGCGGCGGGCGCGGGGCGGCGGGCACCGGCCCCTTTATAGGCGCCTGGGGCGCGGGCGGCGCGGCGGTTCCCACACTCGGCGGCCAATGGCGCGCGGGCCGCACAAAGGCGCCGGCCCCTCCGCGCGCTGAATGGCCTGGGAGTTGGCGCGGGCACAATGGGCGCTCCCCGAGGAGCAGGTGGGCTGCGCGGCACAATGTCGGGGCTGTGGGAACGCGCCCGCCCTCGTCCGCACCCTGGGGGCCTGATGCGGGGCGCCCCGCGCCTCAATACGCTGCCCTTTCCCAGGCCGCGGGGGCAGGAAGGAGAGCCCCCTCCCCGGCAGCGCCCCGCTGCTGGCTGGCCCGGGGCACAAGCGCACACAAGGGACACGCGTTCGGATGCACAAGTGAAGTGGCTTCCAGCGGGGCGGGCGCCCCCGGGAGGACCCGCCGCCGCCCGTGGGAGGGGGACCCGCGGAGGCCACGCTTCTCCTGCCCGGACGCCGCCGCCCCCACGTGCACAGCTAGGACAGGGGCCCAGGCTCTTGGGATCAAACGGACTGGCCTGTGTGACAAGTCCCCGGGTGTCCCCTGGGACACGTGGCTTACCTGGAGCTGCAAAGGGGCTGCCTGGCCGCTCCAGCTGGGCTCTGCACAGCTGCGGGGGGTCAGAGTCTGTGCAGTGCCCAGCACGGGGCCTGGCACCTCGGCGGCCCACCCCCCAGGTCACTGCGCCCCAGCGAGCATTGGGGTGCTCTGAAGCAGCAGGCGCCCCTGGGCCTCACCCCCACCCCAGCTGGTGGGCAGTCTGGGTCATCCACGGAGCACAGGCACGCGGCCAGGGCTCCTGCCACTGCCCGCCGTGCAGCCTGGTGGCGGAGGGCTTGCTTTCCGTGAGCGTTTGGCCAGCGGGGCTGTCGCGCCAGGTGGCAGACGTAAGGGGCAGGACAGGGCAGGCGTGCAGCCCGCAGGAATGCTCTCCCGGCGCACACGGGAGACGTGGGAGTCCTTGTGCCGGGCCTGCTTTGAGGCCACCAGCCCCACCCGGGGCCCCTGGAGAGAGGGCGCCTGCTGGGAGCCCCCCGTTTCCCCACAGCGGTCACCTTCCTCTGATTCTCTGCAGCCAGGAATTCAGGGTTAAAGGAGCGAGAGGAAGGGCCGACCTCCACCGGGCAGGGCCGGCCCCTGCATGGCATCCGGGCACTTTAGCCAGAGTTTCAATCTGGGCACACAGTTCCCTGGGGGGCAGCCCATCCCAGGGTGGCAGGGCCTTTAACAAGGGTCCAGTCACCCCCCCGGGGGTCTTGGCAGTGACCCACAGCTCTGAGCAGGAGTCCCCCCACATCACACAAGGAGCCTTTGGTCACCCCAGGAAGGGCCCCTCTGGGAAGCAGGCAGGATGGAGTCTGGCCGGCCAGGGCGGGCTTGGCTGGGAGCCAGCGCAGGATACCCCCCCCAAGCCAGCTGGTCGTCCACGGCGATGGTTAGGCTGGGGGCTTCAGGTGGCTGTGGAGGGGAGGGAAAGACCACCAGCTCTGTGTCCTCCCCTCCCCCCAGCCACACCCCTGGTGAAGGGGACAGTCCCCAGGCTGGCTGTTCGGCGGCAGGTGACCCCGAGGACTGAGGTGGCCTCACTGTGAGCTCCTGTCTGAGCGGACGGGACTCTCATCACAGATGATCTGGCCCTCAGTTGATGCAAAGGGCAGAGACCCCGGGGCCAGCGGGGGGTGGGCTGCTGAGGCCACGTTCTCCCCCCTCCAGCAGCGGCTGGCAGGTCCCGTGGGCTGGGACGGGGACCCGGTGACACGCAGTGGAGCCATTTCTGCAGCCAGAGGGGCACCTGTGTTGGGCGTGTCCCTGGCCTGCGTCCCTGGGGGTGGGGAGGGCAGGGTGACTTCATGGCATCGCCCACATGCTGCCAGCCAGGAGGTGCTGAGCCGAGGACTGCGGCCGTGCAGGGACAGGGGCAGCCCTACTCCGACCATGACCTTCACAGTCTAGACGTTGTCCGAGCCCCTCTGTGCCCCGACTGCGGCCATCGGGAGCCCCCGTCTCTGCCCAGAAGTGAGGGTGGCACCCACGTCAGAGGGGGGCAGTGGTCCAGGGCTTGTGTGCGCCCCGGCCCCCTCCCCCAAGCCCACCCTCGCACCACACGAGACACGTGCCGGAGACGCCCGGGGGGCCCCCACCCCACCCCAACCGCCGCCCACCCGCGGTGGGTCAGGGTGTCCGGCCCGAGGTGAGGGAGGCGGGTGGGCTGCGGGGGGCCGGCCTCCCCCTGCACCAGGGCCGCTTTGATCCAGTTTTAAGTTGTGGGAAATATGAAATGAATGGCGTGGAGCCGTCCCCTCCCCCGCGCGGGCCAGATGGCAGCTCCGGGCTCAGAGGCACACGCCCGGCCTTTGTGGGCCGTTTAGCGTGGTGAATGGGGCCAAAGTGTGGGAACGTCGCCGGGCTCCCGGCTCACACCATCCGAGGTGAGTGGCTGCCGGGGGCGGAGGGGGGAGGGCGGGCTTCGCGCCCAGGCGCCGGAATGTGGGGGGTTCGGATGCTCTGCATTGAGCCCCGCTTCCCAGCAGCTGGGGCGGGGTCTTTCCTGACGCTGAGGCTCTGACCTGAGAGCTCAGCGGGGCTGGCTGGTTGTGCTGGGGTGTCCAGAGTGGATGCCCCCCTAGAAACGGCCATGGATGCTGGGCATCGCTGAGCTAGAATCCAGCAACCCAGGACCCTAGCCCGTTTCTGGATACCCCCACTCCTCCCAGGCTGACTGCAAAGCCAAGGGTAGCGAGTGTGGGGGAGGGTATTTGCTCCACACGCCCAAGGAGAACTTTTTTTTTAAAGATTTATTTACTTTTTAACAGAGATAGAGAGAGACAGAGAGCAGAGGGAGGGCCCAGAGCCGTCTCCATAGTTGCACGTCATCAGTTTTCAGCTGAGCGGAGGCCACGCAGGGCGGGAACTGAACTGGGGGCCTCCTGCATGAGAAGGTCACCCCAGTTCAGCATATGGGTCCGCACGGGCCGGGGCCGGGATTCGATCCTCGGTCCCCGGGGCTGCAAAGCGAGCGCTTAACCCGCTGAGCCGTCCCGGCCTCCCATAAAGGAGGACTTCTTGGTGGCAATGCAAATGGACACAGCTTGGAGGTCCCCCAAAAGTTAGGCAGTGGCCACGGGCCCAGCACCCCCGCTCTGCGTGTGTCCCTCCAGGAGCCAGTAGCGGGGTCTCCAGCAGGCCCCGGCCCACGCACGCTCTGGGTGGTGCTGCTCACGTCACGGGGGGGGGGGAGGATGGACGGTCGGACGGAGAAGCGGGACAAGGTCCATCCACACGGGGGTTCACTCAGCCTTAGGAGGGAGGGGGACGGCCCCCTGCCACCGCGTGGACGGGCCTACGGACACTGCGCTGAGTGAGCTCAGACCGCAGACACGGGACAGACACCGGGCGACCATGTGCAGGAACGAGGTCCCTGCAGGCGGCAGGGTCATGGGCAGAAGATTGGGGAGCGAGTGTTTCGTGGGGGCTGCGGTTCAGCTTGTGGAGACAGAACGTTCTGGGGCTGGTGGTGACGGCTGCACCGGGAACGTGCTTGAACGCCACTGGATCACACGCCGGAAGGTGGCTAACATGGAAAAGTCTGTGCTTCGTCTGTTTTACCACACGTGCCCATGCACACACACAGAGGACCACACGGCCTGTGAGTGGGTGCACGGCAGGGCTGGGGGCACCTACAAGGGGGGTGCAGGGCCGGGCGGGGGCAACTGCACACGGTGAACTTTCTCTGTCAAGACCACCTGATGCAGGCACTGGCTCCAGGCTGCCGGAGGTGACAAGGGCGGTCGAAGACGGAGCTGGGACGTTGCTGAGAAGAGTCGTGTCAACCCCACCTGGCCCGCGTGGCCCTGAGGCTGCCTGTGGTTTGGACCAGAAATACGGCTGGTGCACCGACTCCGGGGCCACGGTCGTCCACGTTGCAGCCCGTCCACACGCCCTGGGGAGTCAGGCGCTCCCAAAGGGCAGGTGGGGCTTGGTTGGGGTGACAGACGCCCTCAGGGATGGGACCCTGAGGGCCAGGTTACAAGCCTGCTGACCCCGTCAGATTCCATCATGGGGACCCTGGACCGTCCCCCAGGGATGGCTGCCCAGCTTTGCACGTCCGCCTGGCCCCAACTCCCAGGGCCCCGGGGTGCTTAGCGGCGCCTGGAACCCTTTGCCCATCTGCTCAAGACGGGGCTCCATCCTGGGACCGGACTCTGGGAGCTTCTCCACAGGAGCTTCTAGTTTTGGGGAGCAAACCGGGCCCCAAGTTCCCAAACAGGCTGTGCGCCAGACCTCTAGGTCAGCAAACCCCCGGGTGGCAGCCGCCTGTGTCAGGGGTCTCAGTGTCCTCGGGGGCCGCGGGGATGCGCAGAGGTGGGCGGTGGGAAACCGGGGGGCCCGTGGCTCTCACCGCGACCCCCCATCAGGGGCCTCCGGCGCCCATGGGCTCCCCACTTCCCCCCACCCCAGGCCGGGGCAGGGCCGGGCCGGGTTGCATCCCGAGCTGGGTAAAACCCCTGCGGTGTCAGAGAGCACCCCGTTCCCAACCCCCAAGGGCAGACAAGCCCTTTATGGCTCTATTATAACGCGGAGCCAGATGGTCTTTTGGGAGTCGCCCCCCCGCCCCCCGCGGCCGCCCTCCTCCATTCAGAGGCAGACCCCGGCACTAATGCCGAGGGGCCCAGGCACGCTTCCGCGGCCGCCGCCCAGCGTGGGAACCGCCGGCCCGCGCGAACCCACAGCCCCCCGCCCCAACCTGGGGGGCGGGACGGGGAGGGCGCCCGACGGAGCCTCCCGGGGAGTCACCCCCTGGATGCCCGCGGGGCCAGCGCTGAACCTTATCTGTGCCTCAGTTTCCTCATCTGTAAGCCAGGGCAATGCGAGTGCCCTCCTACTAGGTTTGGGGGCGCAAAGGCGCTAAGGCTCAGAACAGGGCCGGCCTTGTGCCTTCCCAGGAAGGCTTCACATTCCTAAGTGTCCAAACCGAGCGCCAAAGCCGGGAGATGTTTCGTGCCCGGAGGTAGGAGAGGAAACCTAGTTTCAGCGTCCATAAAGGGACCCTGACGGATGCGGCGGGCAGGTTCCTACACGGTGGAGGCTGCTCCCCCACCCCGCAGACCACCTACACCAGGGGGCTCCTTCCCCCACCCACCCGTCTCGTCTGGGGGCTGTGATGGGAGCCCCCTGCCTTGTCCCGGCTGAGCATCCTCACGCCCACTGTGCAGGCGAGCCAACTGAGGCCCGCGTGTACCCAAGGCCCAGCCGCCAGTTGGGGCAGGGCTCCCGCTCCCCAGAAAGGACCAGGGGGACCACTCCGGCCACCTGGCAGGGCACGGGTGGGTGGGGGCACCCTGCTTTCCCCAACGGGGTGTTCGGGAAAGCAGCAGCCCCCCTGGGGGGTCCATCAGCTGCCTCTCGCTGGGTGCTGGGTGGTAAGTCCCTTCTCTCTGCTCCGTGGTCCTGACACAGAGCGTTTGAGTCCCCCCAGTCCTGGCCCCCACCCTGGCCTTGTCGGACTCCCCACCCCAATCCTGTGATGGCCGAAAGGTGTGAAGAACCCGCTTCCGGAGCATCCCCCGTGCCGGACCCCCCACTGCCCAGGCACGGCGGGGACCCACGGGACCCCACACGTGGGGCCCAGCTCCACACCCCCTGTGGCCCCTCCTCCGACTCTCATACTCCTCAGCGCCTCCCACAAGGAACTTCATAGACGTTCCCCTTGGGGGCCGGCTGGACCCCCCACCTGCCGTGGACCACGGCCCCCCTCTGTCCCAGTCAGGGCCGGCGGGCAGGGTCGTGGGGCTCCCACGCAGTGTGAGGGCCCCTCAGTGAGGCTCAGCTGTAACCAGCAGGGAGCACCCCTGCCCACAGCCCAGGGCACCCCTCACACACACCCCTACCCGGCCTGGAGTCTCCTGGGTCCCCCTCCCTGAGCTGGGCAAGGACATGGCAGCAGGTGCACAGATGAAGGCAAGGGGGCCCAGCCAGTCCTGGGGCCCCCGCCGGGCACCACCTTGGGGGAGCGGGCGCGATCAAGGCTCCTGTGCTCCAGGTGCCCAGAGCCTGGCGGGCTGGGGGTGTGGGGAGGAGGTGGGTGAGGGTCCTGGGCCCTGGAGTCTGGTCCTCCCTGCCCTCAACGTGCCCCCAGATCTGGCAGCGACCTCATTTCCGTCTCCTGCTCCCACCTCCCAGGACTCGCATGGTTCTTGGCCTCCGCCAGGGGCATCTAGTGGGCGACCACCTGCCTATTGGGCTCTGGGCCCCACGGGGCAGCCCCCCAGTCACGCGACAGTGAGGAGAGCCCCTGTCGGCGCCCCCTCAGGCCTCTGTGTGTGTGCAGAGCGGGGGGAGAGGGCAGCCTCGGTGGTCTCCCTGGGCCCAGGGGCCCTGTTGGTCCGGTGCCCCCTGTGCCCAGGGCTTTGGGCTCTTCCCAGGCGGCCGCCGCGAAGCCCTGCCCCCCATCCGGCCCGCGGGGGAGTTCGGGCGGGAGGCCACTCCGGGTGGCTTCCCACCCCCTGCCCCCCCGAAGGCTGCACAAAAGGCTCGTGCCTAGCGACACACTCATTCACATGGCGGCCTGGCTTTGTGCGCGCGGCTCCCCGGGCTGCCTTTGAAGGCTGGGGAAGCCACAGCATCTCCCCAGCAACGCGCCTCCCTGTTCCCACAGCACCCCCGGTGTCCCCTGCAAGCCCCGGCCTGACAAGGGGACCAGGGGGGAGGCCAGCCTCCTGACCCCGGCTGCTCCTACCGCACAACCCCTGCAGGCAGCCTGGCCTCCGGGCAGGGCTGTGAGCTCGGGGTTTGAATCCAGACAGCGCCACTCAGCGGCTGGGTTCTCCGGGCCTCAGGTTCGTCGTCTGTAAAATGGGGCTGCGATCTGTGCACCACCAGCATGTGCTGAGGACGAAGGGAGGGACTAGGGCACAGCACGCAGGCCACCGCCGCCACCTGCACTCACGTCCCAGTCACCTGCAGTCCCCAGCCCTGGGCCCCGCCAGGCCTTGGGCTCCGTTCAACCCACTTCATTCGGAGTCCTGGGTGAGAGGCCCTGAGTCCTGGGCCACCCGGGAGCTGCCCGACGGACCAGGGAAAGGCCAGGTTCTGGGGCCAAAGAGCACCAGGGACCGCGTGACAACCAGACCTGGGTCTGTCCCCTGCTCCTGCCGCCTCCTCAGAATTCCGAGAGGGCCCAGGGAGAATGTCCTGCTCAGCCTGTACACAGCAGGTGCTAATCACAGCTGAGCTCCCCCAAGTCGGCCCTGCGCCCTGGAGCCAGCCCCATGAATGGGACAGGGGAGCCCCAAGCGAGCCCTTCCGGGGCCACCGGAGGGGGAGCTGAGCCGGGTGAGGTGGCTGGGGGCTCCCTGAAAGGCCTGCTGGGTTTGGGGGGACAGCTCTGAGTCTGGGCAGCTGGCGGTGGGGGCAGGGAGGGGGGCTTTGCTGGCCGAGGGGCTTGTGGGGCCGAGGCTCGGCGGACAGGACCTCTGCGGAGGCTCCTGTGTCCCCACCCCGCCGGGGGCACGTCCTTGAGAGAGTGTCCTGCCGTCCGGCTGAGATAATCCCGGCTTTTGAGCGGCTGTGAGAGGCTGGCCCGCGGACTTTCCCACAGCCCCACATAAAGGCCGGCCGCCAGCTGCTCTCCCACAAAAGGCTCCCAGCCATTCAGGGCCAGGGGGTGGGCGGGGGCGCCGAGGCCCGCACCCTACCTGGCCACCCCCGAGCAGGGCCTGCGCCCACAGGGGCCGCTCATCCCCACCCCCACCAGCTCATCCGGCCCCACAAAGCAGGTGACAGGAGGGGACTCGGTGGGCAGAGGGCTGGGCAAGCCCTCCTCCCCAGACCCCAGCTTCCTCCTGGGAGGTGGCAGGACATCGCTAGGCTGGGGGTGGCAGAGTTCCCTAAAGTTGGCTGCCTCAAAAGACCAGGGGCAGGACCCTGCTGCTCAGAGCACCTCTGATAACGACCTTATAGGAGAAGAACCGGCCTGGGGGAGGGAGGCAGGCAGGGGGGCTTCCTGGAGGAGGCGGCAGCCGAGGCCTGGGCTATTAGAAAGCCAGGAGGAGGGTGGGTGTCTCCAGGGACAGTGGCCCCGGCCCAGCCAAAGGGCGGTGAGCCCTCTGTGCAGCTCTGGTGGGAAGCAGTCCTTCCCTGATGTGGCTTCCACATCCTGGGCTGACCCTTCAGCCACTCCTTGCTTTCTTTTCTTAAAGATTTATTTTATTGTTTTTGACAGAGACAGAGAGAAGGCGGAGGGCCCAGCGCCGTCTCCATAGCTGCACATCATCCGTTTTTGACACGGTTTTGTTCTACACCGGCGGGCGGAGCCAGGCAGGGGGGCCTCCCGCATAGGAAGCGCACCCCGGGTCAGCCTATGGGTCCACAGGGGTCAGGGCTGGGATTCGATCCCGGGTAGTGAGGCTGCAAGGCACGTGCTCACTGGCTGAGCCCTCCCGGCTCCCCTGCAGCCACTTCTGTCGCCCAGAAGGCGCGGCCCTGGAGGCGCCGCTTGCAGGAACGGGCCGGGCCCTGGCCTCTGCGCCCTGTGCAGGAGGCTGCACCCCCGGGGGCAGAACCCAGAGGCTGGGCGCGTCCCAGCTGACGCCCCACATGACCTCGTCGCCCCACCTGCTGGGGGTGGCAGGGGACACGTCATGATCCCAGCCCAGCGGCCCGGGGTCCCGCGCTTTGTGCAGCCCCCGCCCCAGATGGGCTGCGGAGCGTGGGAAAGCGCGCGCGCCCGCAGCCCCACTGCCCTGCGCCGCCTAAAGGCGCTGCCACCCCCCTCTGGCCGTGCCCAGTCCCAGGTCCAGCCCCCTGCCCGCCCCCAAGTGAGGACAATCCGGGTTCGCCGCAGGGCGCACCTGGGGGCCCCGGTAGCGTCGCCTCCTCTCTGTTCTCCGTCCTGTTTGGGAAGCTGGTGCGCCCTCGTTCCTGGGGAGGGGACCCTGGGGAGGGGACCCTGGGGAGGGGACCCTGGGGAGATGGAGGTGGCAGGGTCCCGGGTGAGCACCGCACCGGCCTGGCTGGGTGGTGGAGGCGGGGGTCTCACCCGGGCCGTGGGGTGGGACCCCTCGTGGCCCCTGCTCGCCCAGCGCTCTCTGCGGCCGCGGGTGGACCTCACTGGACGCAGGCCGCCGCCTCCACGGAGCCTTCCGGCTGTCTGCCTGCACCCAGTGCGGATGGAGACCCAGGTCCAGCTCAAGAGCGACTTGCCAAGGCGACCCCCTCCGCCACCGCAGAGCAGCGCGGCCCGGGTGGGGGTCCGGGTGGAGACCCTGCAGGCCCCTGGACGCAGGGGAGAGAACCGGGGCGGTGGGACTCAGCACCCTCCTGTCCTGGGGTCCTGCTTCCCCTCCCCTGTCGTGCTCAGCTCTGCAAGAGCACCCTCCCCGGCAGACAGCTGGCTAGACCCCAACCCCTCTGGCCTCTTCCCTGGAACTGTGGTCAGGGCCCAGCGCACTCCCTGTCCCCCAACAAAAGGGGACACCCCAGGGGTGCTCTGAGCCCCGGGCTGTGTCCTGGGTCTGAAGTCACTTTCCCAACAGCCTGCGGTCTGTAGGGTCATTGTCCTCATTTTGCAGATGAGTAAACTCCGATGAGCTGAGGACGCACAGGGCGTCAGGGGTGGGCTGGTGGCCTCAGCACTGCGCCCTGACCCCAGACCTCACCGCCCCCTCCCTGCCCCCACCAACGCGCTCAGCCTGGACTGAGCAGAGCAGCGAGCTTCCTCCAGCGCCCCCAAGTGTCACCCCTATTTTTTTTCCCCGGGGAGATGCTTCTCCCATTGCGGCTGCAGGCTGAGAGGTCACCTGGTTTGGGGCCCGGCCCAGGGCGCCCAACCCTGACCCTAACCCTAACCCTGACCCCTGTGGACCCATAGGCTGACCCGGGGTGCACTTCCTATGCGGGAGGCCCCCCTGCCTGGCTCCGCCCGCCGGTGTAGAACAAAACCGTGTCAAAAACGGATGATGTGCAGCTATGGAGACGGCGCTGGGCCCTCCGCCTTCTCTCTGTCTCTGTCAAAAACAATAAAATAAATCTTTAAGAAAAGAAAGCAAGGAGTGGCTGAAGGGTCAGCCCAGGATGTGGAAGCCACATCAGGGAAGGACTGCTTCCCACCAGAGCTGCACAGAGGGCTCACCGCCCTTTGGCTGGGCCGGGGCCACTGTCCCTGGAGACACCCACCCTCCTCCTGGCTTTCTAATAGCCCAGGCCTCGGCTGCCGCCTCCTCCAGGAAGCCCCCCTGCCTGCCTCCCTCCCCCAGGCCGGTTCTTCTCCTATAAGGTCGTTATCAGAGGTGCTCTGAGCAGCAGGGTCCTGCCCCTGGTCTTTTGAGGCAGCCAACTTTAGGGAACTCTGCCACCCCCAGCCTAGCGATGTCCTGCCACCTCCCAGGAGGAAGCTGGGGTTTGGGGAGGAGGGCTTGCCCAGCCCTCTGCCCACCGAGTCCCCTCCTGTCACCTGCTTTGTGGGGCCGGATGAGCTGGTGGGGGTGGGGATGAGCGGCCCCTGTGGGCGCAGGCCCTGCTCGGGGGTGGCCAGGTAGGGTGCGGGCCTCGGCGCCCCCGCCCACCCCCTGGCCCTGAATGGCTGGGAGCCTTTTGTGGGAGAGCAGCTGGCGGCCGGCCTTTATGTGGGGCTGTGGGAAAGTCCGCGGGCCAGCCTCTCACAGCCGCTCAAAAGCCGGGATTATCTCAGCCGGACGGCAGGACACTCTCTCAAGGACGTGCCCCCGGCGGGGTGGGGACACAGGAGCCTCCGCAGAGGTCCTGTCCGCCGAGCCTCGGCCCCACAAGCCCCTCGGCCAGCAAAGCCCCCCTCCCTGCCCCCACCGCCAGCTGCCCAGACTCAGAGCTGTCCCCCCAAACCCAGCAGGCCTTTCAGGGAGCCCCCAGCCACCTCACCCGGCTCAGCTCCCCCTCCGGTGGCCCCGGAAGGGCTCGCTTGGGGCTCCCCTGTCCCATTCATGGGGCTGGCTCCAGGGCGCAGGGCCGACTTGGGGGAGCTCAGCTGTGATTAGCACCTGCTGTGTACAGGCTGAGCAGGACATTCTCCCTGGGCCCTCTCGGAATTCTGAGGAGGCGGCAGGAGCAGGGGACAGACCCAGGTCTGGTTGTCACGCGGTCCCTGGTGCTCTTTGGCCCCAGAACCTGGCCTTTCCCTGGTCCGTCGGGCAGCTCCCGGGTGGCCCAGGACTCAGGGCCTCTCACCCAGGACTCCGAATGAAGTGGGTTGAACGGAGCCCAAGGCCTGGCGGGGCCCAGGGCTGGGGACTGCAGGTGACTGGGACGTGAGTGCAGGTGGCGGCGGTGGCCTGCGTGCTGTGCCCTAGTCCCTCCCTTCGTCCTCAGCACATGCTGGTGGTGCACAGATCGCAGCCCCATTTTACAGACGACGAACCTGAGGCCCGGAGAACCCAGCCGCTGAGTGGCGCTGTCTGGATTCAAACCCCGAGCTCACAGCCCTGCCCGGAGGCCAGGCTGCCTGCAGGGGTTGTGCGGTAGGAGCAGCCGGGGTCAGGAGGCTGGCCTCCCCCCTGGTCCCCTTGTCAGGCCGGGGCTTGCAGGGGACACCGGGGGTGCTGTGGGAACAGGGAGGCGCGTTGCTGGGGAGATGCTGTGGCTTCCCCAGCCTTCAAAGGCAGCCCGGGGAGCCGCGCGCACAAAGCCAGGCCGCCATGTGAATGAGTGTGTCGCTAGGCACGAGCCTTTTGTGCAGCCTTCGGGGGGGCAGGGGGTGGGAAGCCACCCGGAGTGGCCTCCCGCCCGAACTCCCCCGCGGGCCGGATGGGGGGCAGGGCTTCGCGGCGGCCGCCTGGGAAGAGCCCAAAGCCCTGGGCACAGGGGGCACCGGACCAACAGGGCCCCTGGGCCCAGGGAGACCACCGAGGCTGCCCTCTCCCCCCGCTCTGCACACACACAGAGGCCTGAGGGGGCGCCGACAGGGGCTCTCCTCACTGTCGCGTGACTGGGGGGCTGCCCCGTGGGGCCCAGAGCCCAATAGGCAGGTGGTCGCCCACTAGATGCCCCTGGCGGAGGCCAAGAACCATGCGAGTCCTGGGAGGTGGGAGCAGGAGACGGAAATGAGGTCGCTGCCAGATCTGGGGGCACGTTGAGGGCAGGGAGGACCAGACTCCAGGGCCCAGGACCCTCACCCACCTCCTCCCCACACCCCCAGCCCGCCAGGCTCTGGGCACCTGGAGCACAGGAGCCTTGATCGCGCCCGCTCCCCCAAGGTGGTGCCCGGCGGGGGCCCCAGGACTGGCTGGGCCCCCTTGCCTTCATCTGTGCACCTGCTGCCATGTCCTTGCCCAGCTCAGGGAGGGGGACCCAGGAGACTCCAGGCCGGGTAGGGGTGTGTGTGAGGGGTGCCCTGGGCTGTGGGCAGGGGTGCTCCCTGCTGGTTACAGCTGAGCCTCACTGAGGGGCCCTCACACTGCGTGGGAGCCCCACGACCCTGCCCGCCGGCCCTGACTGGGACAGAGGGGGGCCGTGGTCCACGGCAGGTGGGGGGTCCAGCCGGCCCCCAAGGGGAACGTCTATGAAGTTCCTTGTGGGAGGCGCTGAGGAGTATGAGAGTCGGAGGAGGGGCCACAGGGGGTGTGGAGCTGGGCCCCACGTGTGGGGTCCCGTGGGTCCCCGCCGTGCCTGGGCAGTGGGGGGTCCGGCACGGGGGATGCTCCGGAAGCGGGTTCTTCACACCTTTCGGCCATCACAGGATTGGGGTGGGGAGTCCGACAAGGCCAGGGTGGGGGCCAGGACTGGGGGGACTCAAACGCTCTGTGTCAGGACCACGGAGCAGAGAGAAGGGACTTACCACCCAGCACCCAGCGAGAGGCAGCTGATGGACCCCCCAGGGGGGCTGCTGCTTTCCCGAACACCCCGTTGGGGAAAGCAGGGTGCCCCCACCCACCCGTGCCCTGCCAGGTGGCCGGAGTGGTCCCCCTGGTCCTTTCTGGGGAGCGGGAGCCCTGCCCCAACTGGCGGCTGGGCCTTGGGTACACGCGGGCCTCAGTTGGCTCGCCTGCACAGTGGGCGTGAGGATGCTCAGCCGGGACAAGGCAGGGGGCTCCCATCACAGCCCCCAGACGAGACGGGTGGGTGGGGGAAGGAGCCCCCTGGTGTAGGTGGTCTGCGGGGTGGGGGAGCAGCCTCCACCGTGTAGGAACCTGCCCGCCGCATCCGTCAGGGTCCCTTTATGGACGCTGAAACTAGGTTTCCTCTCCTACCTCCGGGCACGAAACATCTCCCGGCTTTGGCGCTCGGTTTGGACACTTAGGAATGTGAAGCCTTCCTGGGAAGGCACAAGGCCGGCCCTGTTCTGAGCCTTAGCGCCTTTGCGCCCCCAAACCTAGTAGGAGGGCACTCGCATTGCCCTGGCTTACAGATGAGGAAACTGAGGCACAGATAAGGTTCAGCGCTGGCCCCGCGGGCATCCAGGGGGTGACTCCCCGGGAGGCTCCGTCGGGCGCCCTCCCCGTCCCGCCCCCCAGGTTGGGGCGGGGGGCTGTGGGTTCGCGCGGGCCGGCGGTTCCCACGCTGGGCGGCGGCCGCGGAAGCGTGCCTGGGCCCCTCGGCATTAGTGCCGGGGTCTGCCTCTGAATGGAGGAGGGCGGCCGCGGGGGGCGGGGGGGCGACTCCCAAAAGACCATCTGGCTCCGCGTTATAATAGAGCCATAAAGGGCTTGTCTGCCCTTGGGGGTTGGGAACGGGGTGCTCTCTGACACCGCAGGGGTTTTACCCAGCTCGGGATGCAACCCGGCCCGGCCCTGCCCCGGCCTGGGGTGGGGGGAAGTGGGGAGCCCATGGGCGCCGGAGGCCCCTGATGGGGGGTCGCGGTGAGAGCCACGGGCCCCCCGGTTTCCCACCGCCCACCTCTGCGCATCCCCGCGGCCCCCGAGGACACTGAGACCCCTGACACAGGCGGCTGCCACCCGGGGGTTTGCTGACCTAGAGGTCTGGCGCACAGCCTGTTTGGGAACTTGGGGCCCGGTTTGCTCCCCAAAACTAGAAGCTCCTGTGGAGAAGCTCCCAGAGTCCGGTCCCAGGATGGAGCCCCGTCTTGAGCAGATGGGCAAAGGGTTCCAGGCGCCGCTAAGCACCCCGGGGCCCTGGGAGTTGGGGCCAGGCGGACGTGCAAAGCTGGGCAGCCATCCCTGGGGGACGGTCCAGGGTCCCCATGATGGAATCTGACGGGGTCAGCAGGCTTGTAACCTGGCCCTCAGGGTCCCATCCCTGAGGGCGTCTGTCACCCCAACCAAGCCCCACCTGCCCTTTGGGAGCGCCTGACTCCCCAGGGCGTGTGGACGGGCTGCAACGTGGACGACCGTGGCCCCGGAGTCGGTGCACCAGCCGTATTTCTGGTCCAAACCACAGGCAGCCTCAGGGCCACGCGGGCCAGGTGGGGTTGACACGACTCTTCTCAGCAACGTCCCAGCTCCGTCTTCGACCGCCCTTGTCACCTCCGGCAGCCTGGAGCCAGTGCCTGCATCAGGTGGTCTTGACAGAGAAAGTTCACCGTGTGCAGTTGCCCCCGCCCGGCCCTGCACCCCCCTTGTAGGTGCCCCCAGCCCTGCCGTGCACCCACTCACAGGCCGTGTGGTCCTCTGTGTGTGTGCATGGGCACGTGTGGTAAAACAGACGAAGCACAGACTTTTCCATGTTAGCCACCTTCCGGCGTGTGATCCAGTGGCGTTCAAGCACGTTCCCGGTGCAGCCGTCACCACCAGCCCCAGAACGTTCTGTCTCCACAAGCTGAACCGCAGCCCCCACGAAACACTCGCTCCCCAATCTTCTGCCCATGACCCTGCCGCCTGCAGGGACCTCGTTCCTGCACATGGTCGCCCGGTGTCTGTCCCGTGTCTGCGGTCTGAGCTCACTCAGCGCAGTGTCCGTAGGCCCGTCCACGCGGTGGCAGGGGGCCGTCCCCCTCCCTCCTAAGGCTGAGTGAACCCCCGTGTGGATGGACCTTGTCCCGCTTCTCCGTCCGACCGTCCATCCTCCCCCCCCCCCGTGACGTGAGCAGCACCACCCAGAGCGTGCGTGGGCCGGGGCCTGCTGGAGACCCCGCTACTGGCTCCTGGAGGGACACACGCAGAGCGGGGGTGCTGGGCCCGTGGCCACTGCCTAACTTTTGGGGGACCTCCAAGCTGTGTCCATTTGCATTGCCACCAAGAAGTCCTCCTTTATGGGAGGCCGGGACGGCTCAGCGGGTTAAGCGCTCGCTTTGCAGCCCCGGGGACCGAGGATCGAATCCCGGCCCCGGCCCGTGCGGACCCATATGCTGAACTGGGGTGACCTTCTCATGCAGGAGGCCCCCAGTTCAGTTCCCGCCCTGCGTGGCCTCCACTCAGCTGAAAACTGATGACGTGCAACTATGGAGACGGCTCTGGGCCCTCCCTCTGCTCTCTGTCTCTCTCTATCTCTGTTAAAAAGTAAATAAATCTTTAAAAAAAAAGTTCTCCTTGGGCGTGTGGAGCAAATACCCTCCCCCACACTCGCTACCCTTGGCTTTGCAGTCAGCCTGGGAGGAGTGGGGGTATCCAGAAACGGGCTAGGGTCCTGGGTTGCTGGATTCTAGCTCAGCGATGCCCAGCATCCATGGCCGTTTCTAGGGGGGCATCCACTCTGGACACCCCAGCACAACCAGCCAGCCCCGCTGAGCTCTCAGGTCAGAGCCTCAGCGTCAGGAAAGACCCCGCCCCAGCTGCTGGGAAGTGGGGCTCAATGCAGAGCATCCGAACCCCCCACATTCCGGCGCCTGGGCGCGAAGCCCGCCCTCCCCCCTCCGCCCCCGGCAGCCACTCACCTCGGATGGTGTGAGCCGGGAGCCCGGCGACGTTCCCACACTTTGGCCCCATTCACCACGCTAAACGGCCCACAAAGGCCGGGCGTGTGCCTCTGAGCCCGGAGCTGCCATCTGGCCCGCGCGGGGGAGGGGACGGCTCCACGCCATTCATTTCATATTTCCCACAACTTAAAACTGGATCAAAGCGGCCCTGGTGCAGGGGGAGGCCGGCCCCCCGCAGCCCACCCGCCTCCCTCACCTCGGGCCGGACACCCTGACCCACCGCGGGTGGGCAGCGGTTGGGGTGGGGTGGGGGCCCCCCGGGCGTCTCCGGCACGTGTCTCGTGTGGTGCGAGGGTGGGCTTGGGGGAGGGGGCCGGGGCGCACACAAGCCCTGGACCACTGCCCCCCTCTGACGTGGGTGCCGCCCTCACTTCTGGGCAGAGACGGGGGCTCCCGATGGCCGCAGTCGGGGCACAGAGGGGCTCGGACAACGTCTAGACTGTGAAGGTCATGGTCGGAGTAGGGCTGCCCCTGTCCCTGCACGGCCGCAGTCCTCGGCTCAGCACCTCCAGGCTGGCAGCATGTGGGCGATGCCATGAAGTCACCCTGCCCTCCCCACCCCCAGGGACGCAGGCCAGGGACACGCCCAACACAGGTGCCCCTCTGGCTGCAGAAATGGCTCCACTGCGTGTCACCGGGTCCCCGTCCCAGCCCACGGGACCTGCCAGCCGCTGCTGGAGGGGGGAGAACGTGGCCTCAGCAGCCCACCCCCCGCTGGCCCCGGGGTCTCTGCCCTTTGCATCAACTGAGGGCCAGATCATCTGTGATGAGAGTCCCGTCCGCTCAGACAGGAGCTCACAGTGAGGCCACCTCAGTCCTCGGGGTCACCTGCCGCCGAACAGCCAGCCTGGGGACTGTCCCCTTCACCAGGGGTGTGGCTGGGGGGAGGGGAGGACACAGAGCTGGTGGTCTTTCCCTCCCCTCCACAGCCACCTGAAGCCCCCAGCCTAACCATCGCCGTGGGCGACCAGCTGGCTTGGGGGGGGTATCCTGCGCTGGCTCCCAGCCAAGCCCGCCCTGGCCGGCCAGACTCCATCCTGCCTGCTTCCCAGAGGGGCCCTTCCTGGGGTGACCAAAGGCTCCTTGTGTGATGTGGGGGGACTCCTGCTCAGAGCTGTGGGTCACTGCCAAGACCCCCGGGGGGGTGACTGGACCCTTGTTAAAGGCCCTGCCACCCTGGGATGGGCTGCCCCCCAGGGAACTGCGCACCCAGATTGAAACTCTGGCTAAAGTGCCCGGATGCCATGCAGGGGCCGGCCCTGCCCGGTGGAGGTCGGCCCTTCCTCTCGCTCCTTTAACCCTGAATTCCTGGCTGCAGAGAATCAGAGGAAGGTGACCGCTGTGGGGAAACGGGGGGCTCCCAGCAGGCGCCCTCTCTCCAGGGGCCCCGGGTGGGGCTGGTGGCCTCAAAGCAGGCCCGGCACAAGGACTCCCACGTCTCCCGTGTGCGCCGGGAGAGCATTCCTGCGGGCTGCACGCCTGCCCTGTCCTGCCCCTTACGTCTGCCACCTGGTGTGACAGCCCCGCTGGCCAAACGCTCACGGAAAGCAAGCCCTCCGCCACCAGGCTGCACGGCGGGCAGTGGCAGGAGCCCTGGCCACGTGCCTGTGCTCCGTGGATGACCCAGACTGCCCACCAGCTGGGGTGGGGGTGAGGCCCAGGGGCGCCTGCTGCTTCAGAGCACCCCAATGCTCGCTGGGGCGCAGTGACCTGGGGGGTGGGCCGCCGAGGTGCCAGGCCCCGTGCTGGGCACTGCACAGACTCTGACCCCCCGCAGCTGTGCAGAGCCCAGCTGGAGCGGCCAGGCAGCCCCTTTGCAGCTCCAGGTAAGCCACGTGTCCCAGGGGACACCCGGGGACTTGTCACACAGGCCAGTCCGTTTGATCCCAAGAGCCTGGGCCCCTGTCCTAGCTGTGCACGTGGGGGCGGCGGCGTCCGGGCAGGAGAAGCGTGGCCTCCGCGGGTCCCCCTCCCACGGGCGGCGGCGGGTCCTCCCGGGGGCGCCCGCCCCGCTGGAAGCCACTTCACTTGTGCATCCGAACGCGTGTCCCTTGTGTGCGCTTGTGCCCCGGGCCAGCCAGCAGCGGGGCGCTGCCGGGGAGGGGGCTCTCCTTCCTGCCCCCGCGGCCTGGGAAAGGGCAGCGTATTGAGGCGCGGGGCGCCCCGCATCAGGCCCCCAGGGTGCGGACGAGGGCGGGCGCGTTCCCACAGCCCCGACATTGTGCCGCGCGGCCCACCTGCTCCTCGGGGAGCGCCCATTGTGCCCGCGCCAACTCCCAGGCCATTCAGCGCGCGGAGGGGCCGGCGCCTTTGTGCGGCCCGCGCGCCATTGGCCGCCGAGTGTGGGAACCGCCGCGCCGCCCGCGCCCCAGGCGCCTATAAAGGGGCCGGTGCCCGCCGCCCCGCGCCCGCCGCCCCGCGCCCGCCGCCCGCATGGCCCCCAGCGCCGCGGCCCTGGAGCTGCTCAGCCCCAAAGAGAAAAACCGGGTAAGTGCGCAGCCGGCCGCCCCCCGCGCGCCGCCCGCCGCCCCGCTGACGCCCCGCTGACGCCCCGCTGACGCCCCGCTGACGCCCCTGCCCCCGCAGCTGCGGAAGCCGCTGGTGGAGAAGATGCGCCGCGACCGCATCAACAGCAGCATCGAGCAGCTGAAGCAGCTGCTGGAGCAGGAGTTCGCGCGGCACCAGCCCAACTCCAAGCTGGAGAAGGCGGACATCCTGGAGATGGCCGTCAGCTACCTGAGGCACAGCAAAGGTGAGCGCGCCCCGCGCCCCGCGCCCCGCGCCCCGCGCCCCGTGCCCCGTGCCCAACGCGCACAGCCCGGCCCACCTCCGCCCCGCGCCCCGCGCCCCGTGCCCAACGCGCACAGCCCGGCACACCTCCGCCCCGCGCCCCGCGCCCCGTGCCCCGTGCCCAACGCGCACAGCCCGGCACACCTCCGCCCCGCGCCCCGCGCCCCGTGC
>PVKE010030872.1:0-19368 GCA_004027555.1 Craseonycteris thonglongyai
ATTTCTTGTTGAGGTCATTTAACTGTGTCTGGGTACTTTGCCAGCATTGAGTGAGCTCTCTGAGTGTCTTGATTAATGCAGCCCTGAATTCTGTTTCACTTAGATTTGATTCCAAGTGTGCAAGGTCCTTTACTAAAGACTGCCCCTGATCTTCTGGAGGGGCTTTGGATTCTGAGGTGTGCATTGTGTTTGATGTGATCCTTTTGCTTTAGGCATGAGTATGTTTTTCCTCTGGGGGGTTGCCTATCAGATGGGCTTCTCTTTATTTTTTCTTTTGGGCTCAGTTGTGGGAGAAGGAGATTTTGGGAGAGGGTTGGGAGAAGCAGACAGCTTCTGTGTGCTGGGGCACTTCAGGTTGCTGTCTTAGCTGTTAGATAGCAGGGTAGTAAAGGTGTGGCTTGGGGTGGAGGCATGTGAGTAGGAGCTAGGGCGGGCCTGATACACAATAGCAGATTCCTCTTTCAGCAGAGGGGCTGGTGGTTCAGTGCAAGCAGGGCACAGGAGCTCTGGTCTTTTTCTCCTCCACCTGGCTGCCCCTCCTTTAATCGTATCTGTAAGCCATGCCCACATGGCAGTACTTGGATGGGCTGGGGCTTGGCAGAGGCCTGGGTTGACCACGCAGTTTGACGCGCAGGCAGCGGAGCTGCGGCGGCCTGGTGGGCAGGGCGCCAAAAGCCCTGTAGCGTGCTGGTGAGCAGGCAGTGGTGCCATGGCAGCCCGGTGGGTGGGGCGCCAAAAGCCCGGGTGCGTGCACACACCGATGTGCAGCGGCCCAGTGGGCGGGGTGCTGAAAGTCCAGTTGTGCACTTGCACGCTGGCAGCGGTGCCGCAGCAGCCTCGTGAGCGGGGCACCAAAAGCCCAATTGCGCGCTGGCAACAGCGCCGCGGCAGCCTGGTGGGCGGGGTGCCGAATGCCCTGTGCACACAGGCCGTAGCTCGGGCAGCAGCCGGTCAATGCTCCTGGCTCTGTTGAGACCACCAGATTCACTCTAAGCACGTCCAATGCAGCTATGCCCAGTCAAGCCCCAGCCCCCACTCCAAGAGCCCTGTCCTCAGAAGGCGCTCCCTCACAGTCAATCTCCTCTGCAAATCAGGGGTGCTGAGCTGTTGTGGGCTGGTGCCCTGCTCTCACCCCGCCCGCCGGGAAGTGCCGCCACCCTGCTCCACAGTCCCTGTTCCACTTTAGGCTCTGTGATCTGATTAGGGCACTGTGTGCTGTCCCTTGAGTTGTGGTCCCTTGTGGTCAAATTGTCCACTGTCTTGTGGGGATTCCATGCTCCCTAGGTCTCGGCTTCCAGCCTGCCCCAGCTCCACTTTGACCATAATCCTTCAATCCCCCTTTGTTTTTGCCAGCCCTGGGCCACGCTCCAAGTCTCTGTCCCCGAACCGCTGCTTCCCTTTCCCTCTCCCACTCTCACCTTTTTTTCTCTAACCGTTGCGTGTTGTTCTGAATTGTGTGGTTCTCTTAGTTGAGGGTTCTTCTCAGGGTTTCCCCTGTGGATTCAACTCTGTTCACAAAGCCCTTCCCAGGCAGTTATCGGTGTTTTCCTCTTATGCCACCATCTTTGATCGAATATACATTCTTTTCTGATGCACATGGAACATTTTCAAGGATAGACCATATGCTGGGACACAAAGCTAGCCTCAGCAAATTTAAGAAGATTGAAATCATAGCAAGTGTATTCTCTGATCACAGAGCGTTAAAATTGGAGATCAATTACAAAAAGAATTCAGGGAAAACCACATATACATGGAGATTAAACAACATGTTATTAAAAATAACTGGATCAAAGAAGAAATAAAATAAATTAAAAAATACATTGAATCAAATGACAATGAAAACTCAACATACCAAAATTACTGAGATGCAGCAAAAGCAGTAATAAGACAGAAATTTTATCACTACAGGCCTATCTCAAGAAACAAGAAAAATCACAAGTAAACAACTTAATATCACATCTCTAAGAACTAGAAAGATAACAAAAAACACCAAAGCCAGCAGAAGAAAGGAAATAATAAAAATTAAAGCATAACTAAACAAAATAGAGAATAGAAACAGAATAGAAAAAATTAATGCAACAAAGAGCTGGTTCTTTGAAAAAATTAATAAAATTGATAAACCCTTGGGCTAGGTTCGCCAAGGGAAAAAGAGAAAACACACAAATCATCCAAATTAGAAATGAAAGGGGGACAATTACTACTCTTACCACAGAAATACAAAGGATTATGTAAGAATACTATGAAAGACTATATGCCACCAAATTTTGCAACCTAGAAGAAATGGACAAGTTTTAGAAACAGATAGTTTACCTAGACTGAATCAAGAATAACTGGATAACATAAACAGACCAATCAACAATAAGGAAATTGAAACTATCATCCAAAACCTTCCCAAAAGCAAGAGTCCAGGACCAGATGGTCTCACTAACAAGTTTTACCAGGCATTCAAAGAGGAACTAACACCTATGCTCCTCAAACTTTTTCAAAAAATTGAAAAAGAAGCATTACTTTCTAACTCATTCTATGAGGCCAGCATTATCCTAATACCAAGGCCTGGCAAGGACATCACAGAAAATGAAAACTATAGACAAATATCTCTGATGAACACTGATGCAAAAATCCTAAACCAAATATTTGCAAATAGAATACAACAATGCGTTAAAAAGATTATAGATCACGATCAAGTGGGATTCATCCCAGAGGCACAAGGATGGTCCCACATGTGCAAATCGATCAATGTGATACACCACAAAAACAAACTAAAAGATAAAAAACCATATGATTATATCAATCGATGCAGAAAAAGCATTTGACAAGATACAACATCCATTTATGGTTAACACTTAATAAAATGAGTATAGAAGAAAAGTACCTTAACATAATTAAGGCCATATATGACAAACCCTCAGCAAATGTCATACTGAATAGGGAAAAGCTGAAATCTTTTCTTCTAAAATCAAGAACAAGACAGGGATGTCCCCTGTCACCACTACTATTCAATATACTGTAGTGCTGGAAGTTCTAGCCAGAGCCATCAGACAGGAAAAAGAAATAAAAGGCATCCACATTGGGAGTGAAGAAGTTAAACTGTCACTTTTTGCAGACGACATGATCCTTTGTATAGAAAATCTAAAGACTCTACCAGAAAACTATTACAAATGGTAAATGAATATAATAAAGTTGCAGGATACAAGAACAATGTACAAAAATCTACAGCATTTTATATGCAAACAACAAAACTTCAGGGGAAAAATGAGAAAACAATACCGTTAGTGATCAAAACATAGAGAATAAAATACTTAAGAATAAACTTAACAGAGAACATGAAGGACTTATACATGGAAAACTATAAGACACTATCAAAAGAAATTGAAGAAAACATAAAGAAATGGAAAGATATTCATTGCTCATGGATTGGAAGAATCAACATAGTTAAAATGACCATATTACCCAAAGCAATATACAAATTTAATGCAGTTCCCATCAAAATCCCACAAACATTTTTTTAAGAAATATTTTTTAAAATTATCAGATTCATATGGAACCACAAAATACCCCAAATCACCAAAGCAATCCTCCAACAAAAGAACAGAGTTGGAAGCATCACGCTCCCTGACTTCAGCCTATACTACAAAGCATCAATAAGCAAAACAGCTTGGTATTGGCAGATAAACACACATACAGACCAATTCAACAGAACTGAAAACCCAGAAATAAACCCACAAATATATGGACAGATAATCTTTGATAAAGAAGCAAAAAATATACAATGTAGAAAAGAAAACCTCTTCAGTAAATGGTTCTGGGAAAATTGGAAAACAACATTCAAAAGAATGAATTTGGACTGTGAACTGTCACCATATATAAAAATTAACTCAATGTGAATTAAAGACCTTCACATAAGACCCCAAACAATAAAGTTCATAGAAGAAAGCATCGGTACTAAACTTATAGACCTTGGGCTCAGAGAGCACTTTATGAACTTGACCCCAATTGAAAGGGAAGTAAAAGCAAAAATAAATGAATGGGACTATTCACAGCAAAGGACACTGTCAACAAAGTAAAAAGTGTTCTTTGATACATGCCTGGATAAAAAAGTTGTGGTACATTTACTCAATGGAATACTACTCAGCAATAAGAAAAGATGAAATACAGCAATTTGTGACATAGATGGACCTTGAAAACATCTTATTAAGTGAAATAAGTCAGACTGAAAGAATCAAGAAATATGACCTCGGGGAAGCCATGATAGTTCAGTGGATTAAGCGCTCACTTTGCAGTACCAGGGACCAAGGATCAAATCCTGGCCCCTGCCCATGCGGACCCATATGCTGAACTGGGGAGTGCCCCCAGTTCAGTTCTCACTGGGCTGAGACCCCGGCCCAGTTCCTGCCCTGTGCAGCCCTGTGCTCACCTGTGGAATAAAACTATGTGGAAAAACCAGTGATGTGCAACTATGGAGACTGTTCTGGGCCCTCCCCCTTCTCTCTGTCTCTGTCTCTGTATCTCTTGCTCACTGTCAAAAACAATAAAAATAAATGTTTAAGAAACATATGACCTCACTCATAGGTGGAATATAAAACTGAAAGTAAAAGAAACAAAAACTCATGGACAGAGTCAGTGGTTTGGTGGTTGCCTGGGGGGTGGGGGTGGGGGCGCTGGGGAAACATGCAGTGGGGGCATCAAATGTAAAAAAAATAATAATAAATTAAACTAAAAAAAAAAAAAGAAGCTTAGAAAAATGGGGGGTTGGGAGTCAATAATGTTCCTTAGAGAATAAGGCGAGGTCTTACTTTTAAGTGGAATACTTATGTGATTTGATTTGAGATCACTGTGTCCCTACAACCTCTTCATCTGGTTACCCACAGTGCCTGAAATTCTAAGCTATCTCACATCTTTGGGTAAAATTCTAAAATGAAGATGTAATCTGGGAGAAGTGGCAATGTCTACATTAATTTTGCAGATTCACATTTATAAGGCTTGACCATATGTGACTATCCTGGGAACTACATCTACATTTACCTTTCTAAATCAAGCAATTAAGCTTTGTACAGGCAAAAATGATTGTCACAAACCATCTGTCCTCTAGTACTTGTAATATGGTTCTTAATTTTGTTCATTCAGTCAATCAATAATATGAATTAACCAATTATTAGTCTGTAAAAGTGGAAGATGTAAATACCAATACTGGATTATAACTTGTATGTTTTTACACTAACCATAAGCTATTACAACATTTATTAATCACTACTTCTCTTGACCTCTGCATAAATACAGTTACTCAACAAGAGCCTTTGTTCTTAGAGTAAGAAACCTTCTGAGACATTTATACAGAAGGTGGGGAGAGTGGCTTAGAGGCTGATGTCTTTGGGTGGGTTCCCACACAGCTTATAGAGAAAGCAATGAAGAAAGGTTGGGAAGTAAGTAGAAAAGAGGGGAAGAACAACTTACTAGGCATTTGCTATGTGTTCCATGCTTTTTCTTTAATTATTTTGTTAATAGTGAACCATATATGATATGATACTTTCTCATATATGTTCTCTGAGGCTGTCATGTCTTAGATCACCTAGGTCCTTGGACAGCTTTCTCAGGTTGAGATTCTCACAATAGAGTCATTATAACACTTTTCTTTTAGTTTCCATGAAAATAAGCCCTGACATAAGGACTGGGTGCAGGCAGTTTATTTCAAAGGAGATCCCAGGAAGCAGTCATGAAACAGTGAGAAGAGTGAGAGCCAGCATTGTTCTAGGCACCAGGGACTTGAGTCTGCTGAGACTTGATGAGACATGCACAGAAAGCTTCTGGGAGCTGTCTGCCTGAGGGTAGGAGGCTGGAACATCCATCCATGGGCTCTTGCATCTCACTGGCTGAGGATCCCCACGGATGTTACTGCCCCAGCACTTCTGGTCCAGCTTAGCCTGCGCAAAATATAAACAAGTAAATAAATAAAAATCCCATAAAGACATTACAAAAAATAAAATAAAAACAAAAAACTACAGAGCAATGTCCCTCAAGAACATAGATGCAAATTTTTAAAACAAGTTTAGCAAATTGAATACAACCTTACATAAAAGGAATAGTGTACCATGACGATGTGGAATTTATCCCAGGAGTGAAATGTCAATTTAACATTTGAAAATCAACCAATGCAACATGTCATATTAACATATAAAAAAAATAACTTCAGTAGATACAAAAAAGCATTAGACATAATTCAACCTCCATTTCTCATTAAAAAAAAAAAACTCTCAGAAACCTAGGAATAAAAACAGAACTTCGGGGAAGCCGGGATGGCTCAGTGGGTTAAGTGCTCACTTTGCAGCGCCGGGGACCGGGGATCAAATCCCAGCCCCAGCCCGTGTGGAACCATGTGCTGAACTGGGAGCTCCCCCAGTTCAGTTCTCTCTCTCTCTCTCTCTCTCTCTCTCTCTCTCTCAAAAATAAATAAATAAAAATATATTTAAAAAAAACACAGAACTTTATCTACCTGCTAAAGTACATCTATGGAAAGAAATTGCCTAGAGCTAACATTATACTTCATAGTAAAATACTGAATTATTTTTCTAAAAGATCAGGAAAAAGATAAGAATGTGCACTGCCATTACTTCTATTCAACATTCTGCTGAATAGAATAGTCCAAAACCAGATACACACACACAGTAAAATGATTTTCAACAAAGTTTCAGTAGAGAAAGGATAAATTTCAATAGATGGTGTCTAAAATTTGGTTATTTTATATAGTTACAGATGGCAACTAGACTTTCAGTCGTGACCATACAATGCAATATTCAGATGGCATATTATAAAATTGTACACTTGAAACTTATACAGTGTCATTAACCAATGTCACACCAATAAGCTTCATTTTTAAAAATTTGTTATTTATATGCAGAAAAGAACTTTGATTTATATCTCAGACATGTACAAAGCAATTCAAAATGGACTAGAGGACTAAATGTAAAACCTAAAACTATGAAACTAGAAAAGAACCTTTGTATCTTGAACTAGGAAAAGATTTCTCAAATACAATACCAAATAATGACTCATAAATGAAAAAAAAAAGATAAACTATTTCTGTTCTTTGAAAGACACTCTTAAGAGAATAGGTAAGCCACAGACTGAGAGAAAATATTTGCAAGGTACATATCTGATGAAAGATTTGTACCAAGAATTTAAAAAGGCACTCAAAAACCAATAAAAAAGACAACCCAATTAAAAATAAGAGTAGATTTGAATAGTCATTTCACCAAAGAAGCACAGATGGCAAGGAAGCACATCAAAAGATGTCTAATATATAGTCATAAAATAAATATGAATTAAGACTGTAACAAGGTACTACTACTCGCCTATTAGAATGTCTAAAATTAAAGACTAACCATACCATGTGTTATTAAAGATGTGAAGCAACTGCCACTCTATGCACTTCCAGAAGAAATGTGAAATGGTACAACTTTGGAAACTAATTTGGCAATATCCTAAAAAGTTAAGTATATGTCTACCATACGACCCAGTCATTTCACAGTTTTGTATTTACCTAGGAGAAATGAAAATAAATATTCATAAAGAGACTTGTGTATGAATGTTGATAGCACCTTTATTTGTAATAGCCAAAAACTGGAAACCACCCAAATGTCCATCAGCAGGTGAATAGATAAACAGATGAGGGTATTATAATATATCCATACAATGGAAGAATAGTCAACAGTAAAGAGAAATGAACTGTTGATACATGTAAGAGCTTGGATGAATTGCAGATAATTGTGCCACATGAAAGATGTCAAACAACAAAAGAGTACATACTATATGATTCCACTTACATAGAATTTGAAAATACAAGCTTAACAGAAAGCAGATCAGTAGTCACCTTTGGGTCAAGGGGTAGATACAGGGAACAGGTATGAGGGATTACAAAAGGACACGAGAAAACTTTTGGAGGTGATGAATATGTTTTGTTTTACTGTGGTAATGTCTTCATGAATATATACATATATGAAAACTTACCAAATTGTTGGCTTTAAATATGTTGTATGTCAATTATATCTCTATATGGCTATTAAACAACTCGTTTAAAACCCACATTCTCTGGAACTAAAGATACTTGCACCTGAAGCTTTTGTTGAGAGCATCTGGCTTTCCCACCACACCACTCACTGCTCCAGCTCCTTAGCAAAATGCCTCCAAGTCTGCTCTTCTACCAACAGACTCTCGAAATTAGCAGTAACTTTTCCAATGTCCTGAACAACACATTTGATGCCTAAATGTATTTGATATCTGGTCAACCTATTAAAATTATGTTCTTCATTCATATTTCACAGATGTTTCTTTTAAACACTTCATGAACTCTGGGTCAGTGCAGTCGTAATAGTTTATGTGACTAAGTCATCTTGAGTGTTGTTCAGAAAATTTCAGATCTCCAGAATTGGGTGGGAAGAGGAAATTGGAAAAGAGGAGTGTCATAGAAAGAAACTGTGATCAAATAAAACACTTTTTCTTTAATACAGCAGGTATAGAGAAAATTGAAAGTTGTTACCTCCTGCCTTCTCCTTCTGATATAGACTTCCTACCCAATGTCTTACAAGACAGAACTAAAATTGCTCAGGTAACTTAACCCCTGCTTTATCCTATAGTTTTTTGTTTCATGTGTATCATTACTTTCAATGGCAACTATTTCAACAAAATTTATATTTTAGTAAGTTTCCATTTTTTAATTTAATGAAGCAAAGAGTATATAATATATAGAATTTTGGGCTTTCTGATTTTTGTCTCTATTAATAAGAATCATGCCTATTATTCCTGAATATAAAAATGTATGCTGTTTCATTTACTCCTTACAGAATACAAATGATAGATTTGTAACAAATCGTGTTTCCGATTTGTTAAGTTTCTTTTTGTTTAGCTAACAAGTCCTTAAAGTTGAAGAACTTCGGGTTTTTTAGCAAAATTAAGTCACCGTTAATAGGCTTTCAGTATTATCACAATTTACTCAGCAAACATAAAACTAACATGATTTAGATTGTTTTTTTAAAGGAATTATTTTTTAAAAATTGAAGTTTAAGTGATAAACCTCAGTGCCAAGTAGTTTTTACATTGACCTAACTCTCCCGGAATACCTGAGATTCTATAGCGTTATATATTCCCTTACCTTCTTCAAAGCACACTGGCTTCTCCATATGCTTACCCAGGGGCGGGGCACTGTCCAATCAATGACTTTCTAGCCACACCCACTAGCCAACAGGTCAGCAAACACCTTCAAGCCAGCTCTACTCCTGGGTTAGGAGGGTCTTATGGTCCCTCCTTAAACTACATACATATATAGCAGTGCCCTCCCCTCTAATAGCTGAGGTAAAACTGTAGAAGGTTGAGATGTGGCAGTGATACAGCTCACAAAATATGGTCAAAAGTACTGCATGGATGTCTTAAATGTGCATCTGCATGAAGGTGCCTCTTTCCAAAATCAAGCATTTTTCCTAATCTACCTCCTCCCAAAATCACAAGCCTGGCTGAGTATAAAGTAGTCCATTTACATGAAGAAACCAGGCATCTGTGTAGGTTTACTAGAAAATCCCTCTACATCCTTCAATTCTCTACTCCAGTACCCTGGAATTGAAATCCTGAGTCCCACAACTGGGCTACTGAGCCTAGGACAGGCAGCCTCTTCCAAGTGGCCCTGAGGCTCACTGTCGCCTCTTTCAAGTTGGTGGCGACTTCTCTTATCCGAATTTGATGGTCAGATTAGAAATTTAGTTGGGTGTCCTGGGTCCTTGTGTTCATGACCTGTTACTTAGTTTCCAGTTGTGAGAACAATGCAGGCCCAGTGGCTGGAAAAGCCCAAGGTAGGACTTTCAGAGGTAGATTAGAACAGTGGGGTGAGAGCATCTAAGGTTGTCGTAATGGCACCAAGGGAACTGAAGTCCAAATGATGCAACTGGAAGGATAAGTGGCAAGGTTTCTAGCCAAGAGAGCTAGAATAAAAACACTGTTAAGTGGGAGGATTGGATTTTTAAAAAATAATTAGTTCACAAACTAAGGGGCTCCCTTGAGGACGCCATCTTCGAAAGGAGCCACAGAGAGCCATGAAACGGTCAGAGACTAAACAAACAAAAAAGTTCATACCAAATAATTAGTAATCTCACTCATGGGAATTTATAGAAAGGAAATAACTCAAAATACTGTATCTATACGAAGAAGTTTTTCACAGATGTATGAGTTTTTAAATAAAATTGTGAGATATGAATGACAAACTATGGAATATCAAGTTAATAGTATGTGGTACAGCTATGAGAATGTGTAGCATCAGGAATACACATGTAAGGAAGCCGGGATGACTCAGTGGGTTAAGCGCTCACTTTGCAGCACCAGGGACCAAGAATCGAATCCTGGCCCCAGCCAGTACGGACCCATATGCTGAACTGGGGAGTTCTCCCAGTTCAATTCTCTCTCTCTCTCTCTCTCTCTCTCTCTCTCTCTCTCTCTCTCTCTCTGTCAAAAACAATTTTAAAAATTTTAAGAAAAAGGAATACACATGTAATATCATGTTATAATAGTAAGCAACAGGAGGAGATAAGGATGATCCCTAGAGAATCAGCTGGTCCTATGTGACTGGTATGTTTCTGTGCAGTTACATGCAAATCACATTTATAAGGAGGGCCCTATCATTTGATTACTCTGCTGTCATATCTGCACCTTCACATGACAGAAATTTCAGACACTAGTTCTAAGTTTCACTAGGAATTGCATCTCCTACGACTTTGAAATAGACACTAAAATAAAATATGTTGTTAAATAAACAAATGCTCAAAAGAATATTTCCCCTTGCAATGATTTTGTAATTCAACTTTTTATATAATTAAATCTGACTTTCTCAAAATAAGGCAAACTATGCTACTCAGTCCACCTCACCAAGCCTTAGTGACCGTCCTCAACCTTCATCCCTAGTGTCCCAAGAATACCATCCCTCACCCCTCCATTCAGTGAGAGGCAGTCTGGGGGCCATCACTCTCATTCAGACCTTACTCCTGCTCCATTGACCAAACAGAGCTGTAGTTCAAGACTTTAAAGGGGATGCAGGGGAAAAGGGGTTGTTTGGATTGTGGTTCTTATACCTCAGTCATAGACATTTGGGCCTTTCTCTCTTCCTGCTTCTTCTCTGGGGAAGAGACAAGTTTATACCCCTGAATCACCTTGCCTTCTTTTTTTTTTTTTTTTTAAGATTTATTTTTATTGTTTTTGACAGAGAGAAAAAGAGAGAGAGAGGGCCCAGAGCAGTCTCCATAGTTGTACATTAGTTTTCCATATAGTTTCACTACACAGGTGGGCATGGGGCTACGCAGGGCAGGAACAGGGCCAGGGTCCTCCCGCATGGGAGGCACACCCCCACTGGGGACCTCCCACATGGGAAGCTCCCTCCCAGTGAGAACCAGACTGGGGGCACACCCTAGTTCAGCACGTGGGTCCACATGGGCTGGGGACAGGTTACAATCCTTGGACCCAAAGGCTGTAAGACAAGCACTCAACCTAAGCCATCCTGGCTTCCCCCATCTTGCCTGTCTTACCCCAACCTTTTCTGCATCTTCTAATCACACTTGTTTCTAGTCCAGGCAAAATCACTTCCAAAGCTCAAGCAGTTCACAATCATTGCTAATATTTGAATGGGAGAATTGGGGTCAAATCAATAGTTTATAGTCCTTCTCATGTCGATGCCATAGTTTTCCACTTCCTCCTTGCCTGTCCCTAGAGCTGACTTCTCTACATGAAAATGTTTTAATTGCTCTAAAAATTAGAAGACTAAAATAAATATAATTCAGCTTGCACTACAGTCATCTTCATACCAATGTAGTTATAAATTATAATTTTTAACATGCTTTAATGGAGGAAAAAGCCCATGACAGCAAAAGTGCCTAGAGCCTGTGAAAATCACATGGTCCTGCCTGGCCCTGGGCCTCCCCAAGTTGTGTGAGACTAGCTGTCTTTCTCAAGTTGTTGCAGGTAAAACCTGAGGTCATGGCTCTCTTTCTTGATTTCAGTGTGTAGGACAAACCTTAATGCCATCCTTGCTGACTGACTTTGTGTGGAGTCTCTTGATGAAACTCTCTGCATCCAATTATACAATTGCATGTGAGGCAGCCACCATGCTGAAATTGACTCTGGAATACCACGCCTACAAAGTCACCATGGTAAGACACTTGACAATGATCAGTGCCCAGGGTTTATTTCCTAAAGTTCTTATTGCCGCTGTTATATGCCTACTTCTTTTCATATAGGTGAGGGCTGTCCAGAAAGTATTCAGCCATGTAACAGTGCTCATTATATTGGCAATGGCTGGATTTGTTCCGGACAGTGCTAGTATTTCTTGACATTGCATGATTAGGTCACTTCAATTAAATGAAATTTTTTTCATGAAATGTTTCAAGCATACAGAAAAGAACATTCTTCCACCAAACATACCAATTCACAATATTTTGTGGCTTCAAGTTTTCAAAAGAAATACATTAATAATAAAATAGTATAGCTATAATTGAGATTACCCATGTAGCCATTAAGAAAAGTTTTCAAGGACCCTCAGCTTGCTGTAGAGCTAGCTACGTAATTTGAGGGGCCCAGTACAAAATGAAATATGAGGCTTCTTGTTCAAAATATAGCAAAAAGCACTATTAAATGCACAAACATAAGAAGTTTTTTTCTTTCCTCCAGTCTCTCTCTCTCTGAATTCATCAGTTTTTATTTACTATTTAATGTCTTTCTAAGTAAAAGAAATAATTATTAGCATGAATTTTACCACTCATCTTTATATTGTGTAATACCAATTACAGATGTAAATATAAGAGCATTTAATTCAACAGAATAATGTAATTCATAGGTCATAAACACTACATAAAACTAACTCCATTGTTTTTACTTCACTTACTGTCATTCACATTCTATTAACACTCTCTGCCTTTAGTTTATTGATGAGTAAGGAAAAACTGAAAGGAAGAGGGTTTATGAGCTCCCCATCTTTCTCTTTTCTTCTATGCTAACCATTTTCAGCTTAAGTGCTTATCTTGGGACTGGGGCTTCAGAAACCACTACTGCCCCACATATGACATGTCCCTCCTCTGCTCATGCGCATGCTCAGTTATGCCATGGGACTTCACTTACAAAACACAAGCTCAGAGACAAAATTATTAAAAATACCAAGATGTCAACAGCAGGGAAACTGGGACAGCTCAGTGGGTCAAGTGCTCGGCTTGCAGCCCCAGGATCTGAGGATCAAATCCCGACCTCGGCCCGTGTGACCCCATATGCTGAACTGGGGTGTGTTTCCCATGTGGGAGGCCCCCAGTTTGGTTCTTGCTAGGATGAGATTCCCATGTGTGGAACACCCCGGTTCAGCCCCCAGCTCAAGGATGTGTGCCTCCCATGTGGGAGGCCTCAGCCTGGTTCCCACCCTATATGGCCCCCTGCCCACCTGTGTGGAACAAAACCATGTCAAAAACCGATCGCATACAACTATGGAGACTGCTATGGACCCTCCCCCTTCTCTCTGTCTCTCTCTCTGTTAAAACAATAAAAATAAATCTTTAAAGATGTCAACAGCAGAGCTTTAAACAAAATGAGGGACCTTCTGAGTGTAGGATCCTTGCAAATGCCTAGGTCACATGCCCATGAAACCAGCGCTGATGGTGACAAGAGGGTGCAACTCTTGTTCCCTCTCCTGGCACGGCAGTGTGATGTGTTGGACAAGAAACTGAGAGCTCATATCCCACATCAGAGAGCAGGAAGGGGAAGTCATGCTTCTTGGAGAACTCCCAATGCTGCTACAGATGGGAGCATTCTGAAAGGAGCAGACAGAATCAGGGGGAGAGACAGAGAGCAACAGTTATTTCCTTGACAAAATGAAGTTCCCCTCTCATGCAGTGAGAAAGGGAGGCAACAGACATAACAACATTCCTAGTCTCTGGAGAGGAAGAGAAGCCAAACAGAAAACTAGACGTGTAAAACTAGCCAGTGTTACAGTAAAATCATTAAACTCAGAGGGAAAAAACTCAAACTGGAGTTCAGCACTTACCACCAAACCCCAGATCCCACAAACAATTGAACTGAATACAGTGTATTCTTGTCTTAAAAAAGGAATAGGTTCTAAAATCAGTTATATTGGAAAATTTTGTATGGCTAAAGGTATCCCTGAAAATCCCCTAAATGGCATATATAGTGTATGCCATACAATCTCTAAATAAATCTAACATAGCAAGTCTTCCCTCGAGAATTAAAGCATAGCATCATTTCTATACATGCGCATATAGTACCATAGCTGGTTTGTTTTAGGGGCATGCTACATTTGTAGCAGAAGGAGGATGAGAAGAAAAAGTTCTAAACCCAGTAGTTAAGAGGTCTATGGAGAAGAAGAATGGTTAAAGGTCTCCCATTTCAAGTTCACCTCATGTGTATGTGGTAGGAGGAATGTCCTGCACTATTTAACACTTATTTTTTCATTCGTTCACTGTATAAGTGTATGCATGCATAACTGAATTGTATATGAGGCAATGACAATGAGATATAAATGTACCTCAACCAATTTTTCAGTTTATGATTGCTGAGAAATTTAATCTAGGTAGATTAAATCTGATGTTGAATATATAACCACTGATTTGAGACAAATTCCCAGATCTAGCTAGAGCTCTCCTTAATCAAGAACGAATAAAAAAGAAGAAAAACAAAACTAATGTGGGGCCTGTGAATAGAATTTGCAAATTATGACCCAGTTGTTTATCTTTCTGGGCCATTCCTCCAACACATAGTTTACCCCTTCAGTGTGTAGAGCGGGGGTGGCGAACCTATGGCACGCGTGCCCAAAGTGGCACGCGGAGCAATTATTTTGGCATGTGGAGCTGTGAATACCATTTTAAAAATTATTGTTTATGGTCTTATGGACATAAAAATAATCGATACCTCTATCTCACTCGATGGGTTGGCACGCGAGTCGAGCAAGTATACTCTTATTTCATAAACTTTGGCACTCAATCGCCAAAAGGTTCGCCACCCCTGGTAGAGTCAAGTCTTCTTTAATTGTCAAAAATATTTTGGGGGAAGCTGGGATGGCTCAGTGGGTTAAGCGCTCACTTTGCAGCCCCAGGGACCGAGGATCGAATCCTGGCCCCGGCCCGTGTGGACACATGCTGAACTGGGGAATGCCCCCAATTCAGTTCTCAGTGGGGTGAAGACCCCAGCCCAGTTCCTGCCCTGTGCAGCCCCAAGCCCACCTGTGGAATGAAACTATGTGGAAAAACCAATGATGTGCAACTATGGAGACTGTTCTGGGCCCTCCCCCTTCTCTCTGTCCCTGTCTCTGTATCTCTCTAAAAAAAGAGAAAAAAAAATATTTTGAAGTATATAGTTCTATTGTTATTCTGTTCTATTATTTTGACTTTTTTTAAATGATTTCAATTATACATGTTTTCTATATGGAGCTTATATGTCTTATATAATAAAGTCTATCCTCCCAAAGTAATTGTTTTTTTAAAAAATGGATATTTCCCCACTATTAATAAATGTACTAGTTAATTCATCTAAGTGATATTTAGCAATGTGTAGTCAAACATAAAAATATGTTTTCTCCTAGTATTAATTTGTGTGTTAATTGTTGCCTTGGTCATTCTGAGAATGACTAAATTCTTATGTCCAAGAAATACCTTGATTTAGAGGTAACCATAGAACAGGAGTCTCTTGTTGACTTGTGACATTACTTTTTCAGGTGTCTAACATTGTGGATGCTATTTATAACCAATTGTGTGAAAATTCTTCTCATATTATGAAGGACATTATGCTGCAGGTCATCACGTTGTTGACTCGCACCTCACCGAAGAAGGTCATCTATCAGCTGATGGACTACCCAGTCCCAGTGGATGAGTAAGGCCTCCTTACCCTCCTGCAAGGGTTTGTTCCCAGTGTCCAGAGACAAACAAACCTGAATGGGTTATGTCTGGTTTCTTTTCTTCTGAAAGAGAACATCTATTTTTGTGTCACATGGGATGATTGTAAGACTTAAATAAGATCATATACATCATTTATATCCTCATACAATACCTGGCACACAGCAGACCATCAAGAAATGATTACCAGTACGCCATTGTTATCTGAGGCTTTAAATTGTGCCCTTCGTAACCCTTAGGAATAAACTTCTCCTCAAAGTGATAATGGGGTTTCCCCCCACATGTGATAAAATGTGTAGTGTTTTATTCTTATTTATGAAGTACAGATGTAAGATATTCCCATCCACCAATAAAATAATGAAACATTAAAATTTGAGATATAATTGAGAGTCCCCTATCCCTTAATTGTTTATCAAAAATTCATGATCAAGGATCATAAGAAATATTTAAGAAGAAAAGAATGCTAATGTGAACTATAGGACAGTATGAGTCTAATAGGCACATTAGAAGAGAGTAATAAATTACATCACTCCATTTCTATAGCTTGTACCTTGGAAAGTATCACTTGCTCTACTATTAATGGTGTAAAAGGCATGAAGTGATATGAAGGAATGGAGTCAGTCTTTAGAAACAAATGAATCTGAATTCTATCTCATCTATGCTAGTTTCACAAACTCCTTGATCCTCAATTCCTCTTCTATGAAATGAGGAAAGTTCTTTTTAACCATAAGGCTGTTACATGTGATTAAATGAGTTAACATATGAGTATGTGAAAGGGCATTAAAATTTTTAAAAAATGCTAAACCAAACTATGACTGACTTTGTTTTTCCAACTGAAAGATTGTATTTATTTAGGAAGTTTAAACTCTCACAGTTTTTTCACTGTTTAGAAAACTCCTAGAAAGTAAAAGTCTTCATAAGACTCAGTGCTTTCTTACTCAGGAACTAAGCACTTCACGCATATTACCAGCCTCAAGCGTTTTGTTCAGGAGAGGGAATGTACCCATGTGACTATAAGATGACTAATGCCAATGAATCCAGTACAAACAATATGTACTGAGGAGGTACACAAAGCCAGGTAATTAGAGTCAGGTGAACTTAATTAAAATAGTCACCAGCAGGCCTTGTGCAATAGTAGGTCAAGACTGAGGTATTGGGGAAGCTGGGATGGCTCAGCAGGTTAAACGCTTGCTTTGCAGCCCTGGGGTCTGAGGATCGAATCCCGGCTCCGGCCCAGGAGGACCCATGTGTTGAACTGGGGTGTGCCCCCAGTTCAGTTCTTGCCGGGACCTATGTGGGAGGCTCACGGCCCAGTTCCTGCTCTGCGCAGCCCCTTGCCCACCTGTGGAGTGAAACTATATGGAAAACTAATGCTGTCAACTATGGAGACTGCCCTGGGCCCGCCCGTGTCTCTCTGTCTGTTTCTCTCTCTGTCAAAAAAAAAACAAAAAAAAAAACACAATAAAAATAAATCTTAAAAAAAAAAAAAAGACTGAGGTATTATAAAAAAGATGAGAATTCGAAATTAAGCTAAATCAGAAAAACGGAAGGAAGATGTGATATGCCAGAGGTATAACCAAGAGATAAGGAAATGAGACTAGTGTGTGAGATTTGCTGCCCATGTGGTTTTAAGCATGGTTCTCAGAGGCAGAAGTGGTTAAGTAATGGGTTTTAGAGAGCTGGGTATGTTCATGTTCTATGGGCCAGGCCCCCATATTAGGAACCTAAATACAGAGAGACTGAGCAACAGAGTTGAAAACCCAGCGTGGATTAACACGATATCAGGAATATATCAGCATGGAAGTGTGTGGCAGTTTTTAAGATGAGTGATAACTAATAACCTTGAAGAGTGTCCAGGTATCTAGTGAAAGGAGCTAGGAAACTGGAGGTTGAGAAGCCAGGGTTCTAGTCACATCTGTGTCACTAATTAAATGTGTAACATTTAGCAAATGACTTATTCCTCTGAGCCATTAATTTCATTTAATTTTATTTTTTTGACAGAGAGAGAGAGAGATACAGAGACAGAGATAGAACTGAACTGGGGGCACTCCCCAGTTCAGCATATGGGTCCACACGGGCCAGGGATTCAATCCTCGGTCCCCAGGGCTGCAAAGTGAGCGCTTAACCCACTGAGCCATCCCAGCTTCCCTAATTTTAATTTTTTAACTTTTATTTAATTTTCTGAATTTAATTTTTGAATGTATGTAGTTTTTATTTAGTTTTTTTACATGTTTTCTTTTTGCCGTTGGTGTACTTATTTACATATCAATTTGTATTTCCATACAAGTTTTTAAATATTCCATTACTCCTGGACAAACAAGGTCACAAAGTGCTGGAGGAACCGAATATGGGGTACAGAAAGCTGATCAGTTCCTGACATTGAGCTGAACAGATCTTGAAATAGCAGTAGGAAATGAACTTGCATACTTGCAGACTGTGATTTTATTGAAATTCTGCCCCTGTTTTCAAAGATAAGAGACTCAACGGCGTCGTTTGACAATAGGAGTATTAATTTGTTTTGGACTTGTCCGCAGTGTCTTTCTTGTTCTGGAAAGATGTATGACCAAAACAGTTTTCCTGAGTCATTTCCTAGTATTAAGAAGGAAATGAGAAGCTTGTGGTTCTGACTCGGGGTGTGTTCGCAGCACTTTGAAACTGATGTGGCAAGCAGCTGGTTCCGAGCCAAGCGTCGCCCCTCATGTGCTGAAGACAATCTTGCTGATACTGAAGGGAAAGCCTGGGGAAGTGCAGGACAACTTGAAGGACAGAAGACGTTTCTCTCTTGATGCTGAGAATATGATGCCTGTGGTGGTAAATAATACGCACGCTTCCTGTTCCTGGTGGTGTTTTTTCCTGATCAGGAACATTCCTATCTGCCCTTTGACTCAGTCATACTCCCCTGACATAGTCCTACTCTCGTGTGTTCATCATGCCACACATATTTATTGAATGCCCACTCTGTGCCACCTCCTGTTCATGAAGCTCCTGCTCTGATAAGAGACACTGACAACCAAAATGTATGCCATATGTCAGATGATGGAAAGCTTAGAAGACATATAAAGTGTTGTGAAGAAAAGAAAGTGATGGGAGGGTGTAGGTGAGTTGGTTGGGGGAGGGGGGGCGCTCTGAGAGCTGACATCTAATCAGAGACCTGAATGACATGAGGAAGTGATCTGTATACATACCTGGGCAGCAGAGCTGTAGACAGAGAGGACAAAACCCCTGTGGTGATGGGAGCTCACCTGTTATGTCAGTGAATGCTGGAAGGACAAAAATCTGAACACAGCTGAGCAAGGTGACCATGTGGGAGAAGGTATCAGAGAGGGAGCCCCTGGCTAGATCACACACTTCTGTAGGCATGTGAAGGCCTAATCTCATTTGTGTCCATCATTATACTTCTTCCCCAAGCTAAAACCATCTCTCCTGGTATTAAATTCAAGTCTTTTTTTTTTTTTTTTTT
>PVKE010030873.1:0-19370 GCA_004027555.1 Craseonycteris thonglongyai
CAGATAGCCCTGCCCTCCTTTGTCCCTACTGCATATATACCGCTGTAACAGAAATACAATTTTGAGGCTTGATCAGAATCCTGTCTTGCCTCCATTTCTTCGTGTCTCCTGTCTCTGGTCCTTCATAGGTTCCCCCTCGAGCCGCGTTGTCGTGCCCCGCTGGACGGGGCACAATTGCCCGGGCACATTTCATACTTACATTTTTCTCAACAGTTCTGTTGTTGTTCTGCCACTTTTATTGCCAGGTTTTTTGACAGATGGTTCTTAGAAAAGGTGGAAGTTTTAAAACTTCAGCTTTTTTAGAAGAGAATAGAACATTTAAAAGTTAAATAAAGCCAAGTTTTAAAAACACCTATAAATGACAACATTCCAGGACAACCATCAAAACAATTGAAATGTAATGTGCAACTTCCAAACAAGAAAAGAGAAATGGAATAAGAAAGCAAAACAAAAAAAACAACACATTTGTTTAAAGATTTTGTTTTATTGTTTTTGACAGAGACAGCGAGCGAGAGAGAGACAGACAGACAGACAGAGAGGAGGGGGAGGGCCCAGAATAGTCTTCGTGGTTGCACATCATTAGTTTTCTACATAGCTTCACTCCACAGGTGAGTACAGGGCAGGAAAGGGCCTGAGGCCTCCCCCATGGGAGGAATGTCCCCATGAGCCAGGGGCCTCCCCCATGGGGAGTACATCTGGGGTGGCAGCTGAACTGGGGGACTCCCACATAGGAGGCTTGCTCTGGTGAGAACATAACTGGAAGCACACCCCACCCAGTTCAGCATATAGGTCCACACAGGCTGGGGCTGGGATTCGACCCCCAGATCCTGGGGTTGCAAGTCAAGCGCTCAACCCGCTGAGCCATCCAGGCATACCACACATTTTCTTTTTTTTAAGGAGAAAAGAAATCATAGAGAAGAAAGCACAAAGTGAAATGGTAGGGACAAGGCCAAATATTTTAATAATCAATAAAATGTAAATAACTTATATATACCAGTTAAAATAGTCTTAGAATGGTTTTGAAAACAGTAACGCAAAATTCAGCTATGCACTTTTACAAAAGGTACACCAAAATGTTAATACATGGGAAGGTTAAAAGTAAAAAAGGATAGAAAAAGATAAAGCACACAAATTCTAAACAAAAGAAAGCTGGCAATAAGATATTAATTTTAGATAAGATAGACTTTAAGACAAAAAAAGCATTTTTAGGAGTAAAGTGGTCTCTACATATTATTTAAGAAGCTGAAATCACTAGAAACATTCTCCAACATAATTTTAAAAACCTAAAGCCAAAATTGATAAGATACCTAGAATTATCAGGAGATAAGGGTAAATTTAGCATCACAGTGGAATATTTCAATTAAAAAATTTGCAATTACTGAGAGGTGAAAGAGACAAATAATTATTAGGGCTATGGTTAGAATTAACTGTTAAAGTATGTCATTTTACCTATAAAGTTTGGCTGAGAGCCTCTGTAGTGTTAGGCACTAGTCTAGATTTTGGGTTAGGATAGTGACACACACATGTGGTCGAGTCCAGGACTTAGAACAGCATGGAGAAGGCTGACGAGGACATGCCCTGACCATGGCATGAAATTTGGAGGTATAGGTCACATACTTTGGACTAGGTTTTGTTTGGGTCTTGTCTCTTAGCACTTAGAAACTGCATAATTTGGGACAGTAATTTAACCTCAAACCACTCATCTATGAAATGGGATGCAATGCCCACCTCAGGGTACAGGTAGATGACATAATGTATTTGTAGCTCTTAGCACAATGCTTGACCTAAGTTCCCCCAAATTGGTAGCACTTTTTATTATTTATTTTGTAAAGAGCTTTGTATCAATAGTTGCTGCAGAACAATCTGATAGTGATATTCTTTGGATGAGAATCAGATTGATGAATTTATTTTCCGACAAATTCTAGTTTTCCAGTTTTTAAGTTCTTTTTAATCAACTTTATAGTTGTGCATATTTGAGCTCACAATTAGTGAACCTGAATGACATGGCTACTTTTAACAGTTCATTGTGGGATTAGAATTTCAGAGACAGGGTAACGCAATGGGTCTTACTTAGCAACCTGGTCAATAGCATCACTTTCCCGTGGACATGTCAAGACATTTTAACAAGATATTTGTATAAAACTCAGAATTTGAAGCCATTAACCCCTTCTTTAAAATAATTATTTTATTAGTGGCTGCCTGTTTATGAGCTGTGACTTAATTTTAAAATATAAGCACCAAATGTGGCTAGGATTCAAAACAGAGGTATCAGGACTTTTCTACCCTCTATCATTTGTTTAATATATTAATAAGTATTTACTAAATTCTTCTGAAGTTTCAGAAACTTTTTATGTCATGCCTGGAGGAAGACACAACTATGACTAAGTCATGATTCCTACTCTAGAGGATCTTATTGTCTAGTGGGAGAAATAATACAAATATAACTCTAATCTTCCTAAGAACAGGAACAAGTCAAGGATGTTTACTCTCACCACTTGTGCTCAACATTGTTCTAGAGACAATAACCAATGTAATAAGGTAAAAGTTAAAAAAAAGAAAGGAAGCATAAATATAGGAGATGAATAATTACAACACTTTATCTCAGACAACTATACTAGAATAAGTAAATTTACCAATGTCATAGGATACAAGGTCATTATACAAAAACCAACTGTATTTCTAGAATTAATAATAAAGCATTGAAAAATAAAAATTTTAAATTATTACTCCTTAGAATATTATCAGAAATCTAAAATACTTAGGAATAAATTTAACCAAAGCTGCTTAAGTTCTCTACACTGAAAATTACATACATTGTGGACAGAAATTAAAGATCTAAATGAATAAGGAGGTATACTACGTTAGAAGGCTCAATATTGTGTTTTTTTTTTTAAGAATTATTTTTATTGTTTTTTGACAGAGAAAGAGACAGACAGAGACAGAGAGAAGGGGAGGGCCCAGAGCAGTCTCCATAGTTGACAGCATTAGTTTTCCATATAGTTTCACTCCACAGGTGGGCGCGGGGCTGCGCAGGGCAGGAACTGGGCTTGGAGCCTCCCTCATAGGCCCCGGCAAGAACTGAACTGGGGGAACTCCCCAGTTCAGCATATGGATCCGCCTGGGCCGGAGCCGGGATTCGATCCTTGGTCTCCAGGACTGCAAAGCGAAAGCTTAACCCACTGAGCCATCCCAGCTTCCCTGACTCAATATTGTTAAGATGTTTATTTTCCCAATTTGTTCTATAAAAATATAATCCCAAATAAAATCCCAGTAGCCAATTTTTAATAGAAATTGGCAAGCTGATTTTAACACTTACATAAAAATAGAAAAGAGTTAGACTAGCCAAAATAATCTTGAAAATAAAGAGTTTTTGCTTCTTAACTTCAAGATTTGTAAACCTACAATAATTAAGATAATCTGACATGGACATAAGAATAGACAAATAGACAAATGGAATATAGTAGAGAGTCTATAAATAGACCCACATATATAGGGTCAATTGATTTTTAAATAAGTTGCTAATGAAATTCAGTGGGATATAAAAGTTATTTTAGAAATGATCCTAAAATAACTAAATTACTGTAGGAAAAAAATGAACCTTAGCCCAACCTCATATGATACACAAAAGTTAATTTGATATGGATAATATACAGAAACATAAAAGCTAAAAGTATAAAGCTTCTATAAAACTTATAGAATATTTCTGTTACCTTGAAGTAGCCAAAAGTTTTTTTTACACAGAACAAAATTTGTAAAGTGTAAAATAATCAATAAATTGGACTGAAACAAAATAAAAAACTTTTAATCAAAGGATACCATTAAGAAAATAAATAGGCAAGCCATGGGCTGGGAAAATATGTTTGAGATGTGTGTTTCCCTTTCCTCACATACTTAAACTCAGAATATATACGGAATTTCAACAGCTTAATAATAACAAGATAAAAACTTCAATTTAAAAGATCCTTCACATAAACAAACAAACAAACAAACAAATAAATAAAACATCCTTCACAAAAGAAGATATACAAATGGCCAATAACCACATAAAAAGAACTCAACATCATTAATCATTAGGGAAGTGAAAATTAAAACTATAATTAGATACCACTTTACACCTACTCAAATGGTTAAAATTAGAGACTGCCACACCAAATATTGAACACTATGTGGAGTAGCTATAATTCTTATACATTGACAGTGTGAGTATAAAGTACTATACCCACCCTGAAAAACTATCTAGCAGTTTTTTATAACATTAAACATTCACCCATTCTAGAATTCTATCCAGAATTTTACCACTAATTATTCACTAAAAAATGAAAACAGGTTTACATTAAATATTTGCACATGAATTTTTAGTGTAGTTTTATTCATGATAACCAAAACCTGGAAAAACAAATTTTATCAATAGAAATATGGATAAATCAATTGTGTTGTATTAGTACAATGCAATTCTAATAATTCAACAATAAAAAACTATGCACAACTAGAGAACAAAACAGTATGGATGAATCTTAAAAACAGCATGCTGAGTGAAAGAAATTATATACAGGGGATGTGGGGTAGCTCAGCAGGTTGAGTACTTGCCTTGTAACCATGAGGTCTGGGGGTTGATCCTTGCCCTGGCCCGTGCAAACTCATATGAACTGTGGCACAACTGGTAACTGCAGGGATGGTGGCAAAGGTTCTTGCCTCTCAGTCTCCAGTTTGGTTCCCATGTGGCCCCACATCCACCTGTATGGAATGAAATTATGTCACAACTGATGATGTACAATTATGGAGACTGCTCTGGGCTCTCCTCCCTTTCCTCTCTCTCTCTCCTCTCAAGCAATAAAACAAATCTTTAAAATAAAATAAATCATATATAAAAGATTCTGTACTACATAATTTCATTTACATAAAATTCTAAAACAGAGAAAAGTTAGGTATAGTGCTGGAAATCAGAGCTGTGGTTTCCCCTGTTGGAGAGTAGAAGATGGAGACTGACTGGAAAGAGGCATTAAAGAACTTGTTAGAATGATAGAAATGGTAGGGGTAAAATGAGTGTGTTCATTTGTCAAAGTTCATTGATATACAAACTTAAAATCTATGCATCTCATGGTCTATGAATTAAAAAAAAAGAAAAGAAAGAACTTTATCATAAGGTAACCACCAGAAATTAAACCAATTCCTGAATCACAACTCAAACATTCTCTTGGACTCTTGGACTACATTGTTCTTGACCTCATAAAGCTTTCCACTTTGATGGCGCCACCACTCTTTCTGTATCTAACATCTCTTGTTTCTTCAATTCCTTTATATTCAAGATGAAGTCCATAGCCCATTATTATTATTATTTCTCTCTTGTAGATACCCTCAACTTTTTTGCCTCTTTCCCTCCATTTCCATTTGCCTATTGCAACACAACCTTGCATAAACCAAGCCAATACCCGTTCTATGCCTACCTGCCTGTAGCTGAGTGTTTCAGTGCACATTCCACAATTGGGTATATTTGGTGCTGAAGAGGGACGAAGCCCCTGGAGTGGGGACTCAAGCCCTGGGCCAATAAGGTTCTTGGTTTCACATAGAAAAGAATTCAAACATGAGCTGATATAGAGTTCAAAGTGAAAGTAAGTTTATTTAGCATAGAGGAAATAAAAGAGGAAAGAAAAAGCCATCCCATAGACAGTGGTGGTCTCTAATCACTAGTGGAAGAGAGACCCCTTTTTATCCGGGGGTTAGGGTTACATGTGTCTTGTTTCCATGGGAAACTTTCTGATATGGGTAACTTCTATAAGGTACAAGAAGAATAGGGGAAGGCTTACCTTTAACTTTTTAAGGTACAGCCTGTGGCTAGTTTGTAATAGATTTAGTTATATGAATGGCCATAATGGAATCTCTTTGCTCAATAGGCTTTGGATAGTATATTCTGCCTGAGTTCTGTGTCATGTGGGCAGCAGGCATGGAATCCAACCTCCTAGTTCCTTCTGTAAAAACAGTCTTTATATCCCTTCCCTATATTCAATTGATAGGACTTTTCAGCCCTGTGATGACCAAGCTGACTCTAAGTTTATGGTATCCAACCTCACTGCTGAGATAAGCTCATTCTTTTACTCCCTTCAAGGAATATTTGTACATCGTCCAGTTTTCTAGTCCCACACATCCCATTCTGTGGTCCTCGCAACTGATGACCTTGCTTTGTATTAATTAAAAACAAAACCAAACCCTAAAGAGTATATATTATAGAAACACTGTTTATTTCTCCCCACTACCAAATCCAAACACCTGGTGGCATTACCACCCAGTTTTCCTCCTCTTCTGTGTCTGGAAGTAGGAGTCTCTTCTCCTGTGAAGTCAGCCTTTCCATATGTGCTCTGGCTTCGATCTCCTATAGCAAGAGGCATCATAGGTCACATCATAGGTCACATGATGGCAAAAGATCAGGAAATATAATGATCTTATCACATGGAGGGGTAGGAGACATTGGAAACAATAATTTAATCTAACATAGAAGAGCAGAATCCTACCTATAATTCAAGGTGAAGGAGAATGAGATATTTATGAGCATTAGTATTGTCTACCATTAGTAGCCTTGTAAATATAAATGCAGAGGACTATCCAATAGAACTTTGTAGGAAATGATGCATTCTGCCTGTATTAGGAACTAAGGGGTTAGGGACAGATCTACAGAAAAGTACACAATTGATCCCAGCCTGCAATAAGTTCATTCAGTGAATATTTATTGAGCATCTACTCTGGACCAGGAACTGTAATCACTGATATGCAATGGTGAATAAATGGTCCTGGTCCCTACTCTCATGGAAATTAAATGTCTTTGGAGAGAACTGACATTGAACCAAATGCACACATGAATATATACATATTTCCAAATTGGGATATTATAGAAAAAGAGAGAGAAGGCCATACTGAGGAAGTAATGTAGGAACTGAGAGCTGATTCAGAGTTAGTCAGCAAAGAGTGGTGAAGAAATGTGCTAGGCAGAGCAATCAGGTTGTGCAAGTTCCCTGAGATAGAGAAGAATTCAGTATACGTCTATTAAGAATAAGAAGAGAGGGAAGCTGGGATGGCTCAGCGGGTTAAGAGCTTGCTTTGCAGCCCCAGGGACTGAGGAATTGAATCCTGGCCCCAGCCCGTGAAGACCCACATGCTGAACTGGGGTGTGCTTCCCATGCCAGAGGCCCCCAGTTTGGTTCTTGTCCTCAAGTTCAGCTGCTGGCTTGAGGAGGATCACTAGAGCTCCAGTTGGAGCCATAAGCCTGAGACAGTCCTCCCAGGAAGCCTCCAGACCCCTGAGGCATCACCTAGTGCCCATCTGAATAAAGTGAAATGCTCCAGAGAAGGCCAGCTGCAGGGTCTCTCATCCCAGAACATGTTCCCATTGTCACCGTGGGCTTCAGCAGTCGAGAGCACACCGTAAATAGGGGAACACACTAGGGCAGCCATAGCACCCACATCTCAGACAGTGCCACCCCCTGTTCCTGCTCGCTGCTGCCATGTGTCCTCAAATTGATCTACCAGCTCTCGAAGTTGACTAATCATTACATTAGGTGATGGCTCTGTCAGGTGTTTTAGGACCTACAGCTGGTTGGGCATTTAGGACATTCTTGGTGGGAATTTGAATGACATATCTGTGTTAGGTTATATTTTGTATACAAACAGTGTCTTCCTACCCTCTTCTCCTATGTTTCCCTTCCTTTCAGTGGATGCTGGTAGGAAAGGGCTGGATCTCTAGGCCTTTATGGAGAGAGAGGGCAAGTGCCAAGTGTGAGAAAATGGGGAGCAAATTTGGGTTCTTTAATTTGGGTCATGTCAATTACTGCTTCTTGGAATTGCTCTCTGCTTCTCATACCCTATCCTTATACCTGGGAGAACTGGTCTTTACTGACAGGAGCTGGGCTCTACACAATTCTTATCTCACTCCACAAAGGCTGGTATGGCACCATGCTACCTCTCAGCACAATGCAACAGTGAGTAATCACTTCCCTACCCCGCGTCTAAGCACAAAGGGATTTGCATAGGTGGGCCTCTTGTTTTCTGAGGGCACCTTGGAGACCTCTGGAGGAAAAGAACCTGTGCTCCAGTAGCCAAGAAAGGCAGCTTCTCCTTCCCAACAGGGAGGTGGGAAGAGATCATCTTAGCTTCCCAGGGCTTTTAGTGGAAGAGGGCAGGCAATGGCAGGGTCTGCCTCCCTTTCTGTCAGAGCCAATTCACTTGGCATAGTGCAGTTAGGTTGGCATCATGCCACTAGAAACCATGAGGCCATGGAGGTGGACATTTGCCTGGCTCACCCTCCTCCTGCCTGGGTTTGGCTTTCTTTGAGCTACTTCCTGGATTCCTTCCTCATCCTCTGCCCAGACCAGTTTTTCCACCTGCCCCTTTCTCACCCTTTCTTACAGTCTTTACTAACCCATTTTTGGATCACTTCCATCTCTTAGCAAACACTGTTTTCAAACCTCTTCTAAAATGTTCCTCCTGAGAGATCACCTTGCAATCATCGCTGAAGATAGAGTTCCAAACCATGATTAATGCCCATGTGATCTACTGTTTTCTTCAAAGTCCTACTTAACTTAAGCCAGCATGTATGGTGGCTGGGTTTGCTGACGTGGAACTCACTTCCTGATCCCTGGATTTACATTGTTGGTTTTTGCTGTGTTGTTTTATAACTGTTGAGGGTTTTCTTCCTGACTTCCTTGTCATCCAGTATTGATTAGACCTCTGCACTGGTCACTTACCAGGGTCTACATGAGCTTCTCAGCCATAAAAACAACCTAGGGTTCACGTTCAAACTCTGCTTCTCACTCAGTTACAGAACCTATTTCCTTATATGAAAATGGGGCTTATGATGCCATGTATTTGTAAGGGTACCATGAATTGATGTATATTAAAAACAACTGTAATACTGCACAAGCCATATTCATGATGACAGTGATGGTGAAGCGAAAGAAAGGAGAATAATGATAAGAACAAGCACGAGTGTGAGATGACTTTCTCTTCTGCATGTGAGGGAAGCAGGCTTATGAGAATCCTGAGTGATGCCTTTTCTTCAGCCCTCTACAGCTGAACAGAGGTCATTGAGCAAATTATTTACTGACCACTACTCTGTGCTAGTGGGAGTACAAAAACAAGTGTGATCCGGTCTCTGTGTTATATTTCATATTAGAGGTAGGCCTAACTACAATGGAAACAGACAAAAGAGCAGGGGGTTTCCTGGATGAGTGTGGTGTGTGGGTTTCAGCCTATCAATAACCAATGTTGTGGTTGGACCACCCCTTGTGGTTTTTATTATCATTGCAAGATACCCTTTAGCAGTAACCATCAGGAACTTAAAAAGAAAAAAGGGCTTATTACTTATAGGATCCGGAAATTACATGACGCACCGGGGCCACACAGTGAGGTCACACTGAAAGAGAAAAAGAGAGAGAGATGGAGAGAGACAGAGAGAGACAGAGAGAGACAGAGAGAGACAGAGAGAGAGGAAGCCTGTGAGCCTGGGGTTCTGCTTTTATTGGGGTGAAGGTGGGAGTCTAGGGTTTGATAGGCTCATTCTTTATTGGTGAATTTAAAACATAGAAACATAAATTTAAAGCATAGGAAGAGGAAAAACAAAACAAAACAAAACAAAACAACCCAAGTAGCCCAAATGTCCTGTCATTGAAATTAATCAAGATCTAAAGCAAAAGATCCTAGGTAGGGTTGGCACCTGGTTCTTCATCTCATTGTGTGGCTGGCAATGTGTATATTTGATAACCTTTATCTCATTTCCCAGTTGCTCGAAGATTACTTGCAGATTACAGTCCTACCCTGACCCCCAAAGTTTTGTGCTTTGAAATTTACCACACCAAAAAATGGAACATTTCTGTTACATTTCTATTACATGAGGATTAGAAACAAATGCTGTTTTAAAATAACTCCAAGAACAGTTTTTATATTTTATTTTCACATTGAATAGAAGTCAGGTTTGCTTTAGTCTCAAAGAGGGTGTTTACATAAAATTAAATAAGCTTGGCAGCAAGCTGTACTTTCTTTTTTTTTTTTCTAACTGGGAAAGGGGTTAAGGGCTGGCCCAGGGCAGGGTACCTCTTGTCTGGGGGTCAGGATGGGGCTGTGATGAGTCATTTCTTATCCTTCCTTGGTGGGTCCTACCTTCAGAGTTAGGCCTTTGTAGGAGCACCAGACTTGACAGCAGGAGGACTTCTTGTTGCCTCCATCCCCGATGGATCTTCTGAGGAGGTCTACTCTACCTATCAGTGGACAAGAATCTCAGGCTGACAACAAACATATTTTGTAATAGCACAAATCGTTATGCACATTTTGGAGGCTTACTACAGAGAGGATTACTCATACTTTATATTAGGAAATAGGGATCCAAAGAGTTACAGGAAAATGATAAACATAAAATAAACTAGAACCCTTTTGTTATCTGGTAATATTTTCTTTCCCACTGTGGTTACTCTGATGTTGGACAAGAAATGGGAAGGAATGCCCTGTGGCAGGTCACAAACAACTTGTTCAGAGGACATAAATAAAAGGACCACTGCACACTTGGACAGGCTTTGCCTTTGTAAAGAAAGATGAAGAAAAAAATTCAAATATTATTACACACCATAATTCCCTAGAATGTCAGAACTGGAAAGGTCCGGGGTGTTTTACAGATGGGGAGGGGTCTTGCTAAAAGGGTCAGAGAGAGGAGCAGATCCTTGGCGATCACCTGAGTCTCTTGTCTCATAGACTAGGACTTTTTCTGTGCCTTCATCTCAACTTGATGTTTGGTTGCCAGAATTCTCTAGACCAGTTGAATTGGGCCTTTGTCTGTTCATAACAAGGGCATGGCTGGCAAGATTTTTACCTAAGAAAAAGGTGGGTTTTTTTGGGAACAAATTCACCAGCTCTGCTCACAGATTCACCGTAAAGCCCTCCAGTTAGCTCCAGGCAAGGCGCTTCATGCATTTGCCAGGAGCTTCTAGCTGCCACTTCCCTGGCACCCACACATGACAATTGGGGCCATGTGATTCATTCAGAAGATTCTTGTTACCCCAGTTCTTACTTTCATATGAAATTCTCAGCATAATGGTGATAACAAGATAGAGATGATGAATAGAGGACATTTAAGAGAGTGAAAACACTGATAGTGATCAAGACTAAAAAATTATAGTTGCCAAGTCACTGAGGACTATTAATTTTTCTGGTCTGGCTGCTCACCTGCAGACTGACACAGCCAAGAATCATAGGGACTGGGAACTTGACAAAGAGGCCCTAGCATTGTCCCTGAGGTAGCTATGGTCACCATTTTTGTTCATCATTCTTGGGATCCACTCCTATTATTTCTTCCTTTAGGTTTTCTGCCTTTCTTCTTCCCTTCTTATGTCTAAGTCTGTCAGTACCTCTGCTCAGGCCCTTACGGGGTGTTAAAACCTCTCCAATTCAGATTCATGTTCTCTCAATGTTCCATGAAGCTACCAAGCCACCAAGAGGCACTGCTCTCCAGAAGGCTCTTGGTTCTCCTGAGAGAAAAAGGGCCACATTCAAGTGCTGCGTAGACCCTGCAAGAGCACTCTTGCCTTGGCCCTTCTCTGTACATCTTGGGCCTGGGGTCCTGGGAGAGAGCTGGCAGTTGTCACAAGTTTCATTTCATCTGCTTTTTCTGGAAGAATGAGGCCGTGACCTGGGCCCTTTTCTAGGTCCTCAAGGAGCCAAAATGTCTGATGGGTGACAACTAAGATTGTATTGACTTTCACCATCTGGTTCTTCTCTCTCCCTATAACTTTTTTCACACACTGTTTTTATTTGGGTTCACAGCACTCCCCCAGATCCTTATAGTAATTTATCTAATTTATGTTAACTAGATGATCTTTGTCCTGAAAGCACTTTATGAAGATTGTAAAAGTGAAAGCAGAGATATAAATCATCTCTGTGTATTTTTCAGAAGACAGACCTGAAGAGCCCCATGCCTGCTTCTGTCATACTGCACACAAGTCTCCTTGCCGTTTCATCTTCTACTCCCCTCACTCTGATTATCTCAAGACCAAAAGTTTCTCACTGCTGATACCTCTTCAACATTAAGAGAGACTTTTTCAATAAAGTAGATTCTCCCCTGTTGCTAACCCCTGTGATAGGTAAGAGGATGATTCTGGGTGGCATCTAGCTAGGGAAAGCCTACTCTCTGCTCTCTATTGCTGTCAGAAGATTCTAGAATCAGAGGGACTTGGATTCAAGTTCTGTTTTCTCTTACTAGGCATGTGAGTTAATTAACCTTGCTGAACCCAGACAGCTTCCATATATATAAGAAATTATACCTATCTTATAGGGATGTTGTGGAAAGTAAAGGAGATCTATGTAGAATGCCTCATCTAGGAGTATGCCAAATACTAGCAGCTCCATAAATCCATGTCCTCTATAAAATGCCTCCCACTGTGGGGGTGATTAAGCCTTGACCAGTGGGCTAGCCTCAGGACTGGAGGCCTCTCACTGTAGCATTTATAGAAGTAGATACTCTCCTAAGAGAACTCAAAGTTACTTGGTAGATGGTAAGGAAATGTGGCTATCTTGATTTACCCAGTCATCATAAAAGGCACTAAAATAAATCTAACAGTATAAACAATCCCCTTAAGTCACTTAGTGAGAATTATTCAATGCATTGTGATGTGGGTATGATTTTGTAGTTCACGAATCAAAATTCATGTTACAGGACAATGGCAATTATCATGTCATGAAACTTTAGGATTACTTATGAGTAGTTAAAATCTCAAATATGAATCCACAGATATCAAGTCTCAACTGGCCTTCAAGGCTTTGGAGAGAGAGGTAGATCTCTTCCAAAAATGCAACCAAGGATAGATGGGAAGGCCCCATTAGTAAAGGACAGCATTGGCCAGGTATGGATAAGATGACCAGTGAGGGACTCATGCAATAGGGAAGACTCTACGGTGAAGATCACTCCATTTTCTTCTTTCTCTCCTTGAGTCTTGGGAAGACTGAACAGACTCTAGAGAACAGGTTTGAGGTAGTCAACTTGCCCTCTGTCCCTGATCACTTTGAGGACTATGTTTTTTTGAGGGGGAGGGGCTATATACCCCAGATTGTGAACAGGAGTTTAGTAAACTTTTTTTTTTTTTCTGGAGAGAAAGGACTCCTTCCTTTTTAAAAGAAAAGTAAAGCAAATAACAGCATTAGTAACACTAAGTTCCTGTGGAGAATGTTCTGGTTCAAGGACAATTTAGAATGGGAACAGCAAGTGATATTCCTGAAGACTTTTGCATCCTGAATTGAGTTCTCAGAAGCCACCATCCTACAACTACAGAGGCATCCCTGGAAGGTCTGAAAGGAACTCTCGAGTCTCCATATGAAAACTATTTTAAAGATATCAATATATAAGACTGAATCTGCATCTTTGCTCTGTGGAGTGGCGATATTTAAGAAAGAAGGCAATGTTCTGAATTCAGTTTCTGCAGTTTGGGCTCAGGGATCATGCATTACCTATAAGGTACAAAGAGGGTGCTCTTTAAGCCTCTTTGATCCTTGTAGTTACTCAATGCCCAGTACAGTGCCTATGGCATGCAGTGCCTCATAAAGTTGATGAATGAATAGATATGTGAATATTGCTTAGGGTAGAAGTTGCTCTAAAGTTTATCTTTAAAATGAAGTGTGGAGATGAGGACACCTAAGGTGAAGGACTTGGAGATGAGACTAGTTGTCTTCCGCTCAGAAGCCTATGATTTTTGGTGATTCATTTTGCATGTGGAACTTCGCAGGTGGGCCAAGACAGACTTCTGAGCCATGCTCCTCTGCCCTTAACTGAAAGCAGGTTTGGTCACTGCTGTCATTCATTTGTTCATTCATTCATTCTTTAATAAATACTTCTTGAATAAATATTATGTCTAGCATATCCACACAGTATTTTGCCCTGAAGAAAACGTAAACATCTCGGCCCTTGGAGAACTTAATGCATTAGTGAATGTGATACTAGATGCTGTAATAGGCAAAACTAGAAATATTTGTGGGCCAAACATACTACATGTTTATTTCTTGCCTGTATAAAATAAAATATATGACAAGGGTGGGGGATGAGAATGTCAGATCACTGAATTTGCTTAAAGATTTTGTCTGACTGGAAGCTCTGCTGTCTTCGGTGGATGGCTTTCAAGGTCAACCTGGACATTGACATTAGCCATCAGACAGCAGGAGAGAGAGTGGAGCTGGGACACTGTGAACATCATTTTCACCCATATACATTCATTAGTACTCAATCATATGGCTTCCTCCACATAGAAGGGGCGGGGAAATGTTATTTCTGGCTAATCAGTGACTACCCAATAGAACCTCTTCAATAGCGAAGGAGGACATGAATATTTGGGGGCCAGGTCTGCCACATTTACATTCTATTGGGTTCAGGTCTAGCATTTCAGATGATTAGGAAGAAATTTAAGTTCGGGCAGGGGAATAGGGTGCCAACACTTGTGAAAATAATTTTTCCCAGTGGTTACTCATTGAGCACATATAGCTGATCCTCTGAGTGAGTGAAGTTGTAAAGGCACTCCTTCCTGAATTGTGCTAGGGCAGCTCAGATTGGAAAGACAGACCTGACTTGGTGTCCAGAGAAGCTCACATTATCATCCCCACAAACAACGCAGGAGTCACAGAGCTTACTGAATGCAAAAGACATTATCAAAAACATAACAGATGCAGACAGACAAAGTAGATTTAAATTTGCTTCTGGGCTTTTTCTCATCCTTGAGCTTTTATGTACCTGAAGTCCTAACCCAGGCTGAGGTTTATATCTTTTTAGTTTAGGATCTATGTCAACTTCTAGATAATCCCTCCTTCTTGATTCTAAAAGGATTGACTTTCGATGTGAATAGAAAACCAAAGGTTGATTTCCTCCATTGTAGCAGAGTAATGTGGCCTTTATGTTCAGGAATATGAGCTGGTTCCCTAATATCAATGATTGAATGTCACTTGGAAAGAAGCTGGTGAGAAGAGTTGAATGGTGCTAAGAGTATATAGAATGATAGGAGAAAGTTCTGTATTTGGTAAAAGGCATAGGCTTAGGCATTTCTGAAAACTCTACTCCATGCATTGCTGGCTCAATTCAACAAGCATTTATTTATTTATTTATTTAAAAGATTTATTTTATTGTTTTTTGACAGAGACAGAGAGAAACAGAGAGAGAGAGAGACAGAGAAGGTGGAGGACCCAGAGCAGTCTCCATGGTTATATGTCATCAGTTTTTGACATGGTTTCATTCCACAGGTGGGCAGGGGTTGTATAGGGTGGGAAATGGGCTGGGGCCCTCCCACATGGGAGGCACACCTCCTTGAGCCAGGGGCCAAACCAGGAGGCGAGAACTGAACTGGGGGCCTCCCACATGGGAAGCACATCCCAGTTCAGCATATGAGTCCACACGGGCCAGGGCCTGGATTTGATCATCGGTCCCCAGGGCTGCAAAGTGAGCACTTAACCTGCTGAGCCATTCCGCTTTCCCCCAACAAGCATTTATTAATCCTTCTTACAGGCCTGGCCCTATGCTAGGATCGGCAATTATAGCAATAAACACAGTACTGCTTTTGATCTCATAGGCTCATCAACCAGAAGGCTGGATTTCAGCCAAACTGAGACATGCTGTGAGTGCCACAGTGACAGTCTTGGGGTGTATGTGCTTTAGTTAGTGAATAGCTACCAAAGAGATGATTTCTCTACTGGGGAATGGGTAACAGATGTAGCAACTGGCACTCACTCACCCTGAAGCAATTGGCAAATCAACCTCTCTGACTCTTATTTTCTTTTCTGGAAAGGGAAGATAAAATAGCTTTTCAAAGAAGCTTTATTAAATTTACTGGGGTGATGTTGGTTAATAATATTATATAGGTTTCAAATGTACAGTTCTACAGGGCATTATCTGTAGATTGCATTGTGTATTCACCATCCAAAGTCAAGTCCCCTCTGTCACCATATATTTGACCCCCTTTACCCTCCTCCATCTCCTCTCACCCTCTTCCCCTCTGGTAACCACCATACTGTCATCTGTGTCTATGAGCTTTTGTTTGTTTGTCTTGTTTGTTGCTTTCTATTTTATCTCCCACATATAAGTGAAATCACATGGTTTTTTACCTTATCTGTCTGACTTATTTCACTTGCCATGATAATCTCAAGATCCATCCATGTTGACACAAAAGGCAGTATTTCATCTTCCATTGTATATATGAACCACATCTTCTTAGCCAATCATCTATCAAAGGGCACTTTGGTTGTTCCCATGTCTTGACCACCATGAATAATGCTCTCAGGGTTTTCATAGGGATCAAATGAAATCCCATTATATTAAAGAAATGCTATTCAGGTGTCAAGAACGATTACTGGGACTGGTTAATAATCTGGATGTTTGGAGAACAAGAACAGACTTAGGTATGAGCAGTGATGCTCTGAGAATGTAGTGAAATCTTTCATCCAGCATGGGCATATATGTAGGAGGAAGACCAGGTCTTTGAAAAAAAAATTAGCAAGCAAAATCTGAACAATGGAGTATTTTGAAAGAAAAGTAATTTTTAATTTTCTTTCAAGTGAAGTTTGTTGTAGGTGAAGAAAAGGAACAGTGAATGCTGGTAGGGTACAGACAAAAATGCACTTCTGAATGCAAAGAGGAGTGAACAGACCAGAGATACTGTAGCAGAGGCTTCAGCAGGGAGCCCCAGCCCCAAGCAGGCCAGTGGGAGGCACCCCAAAGCCTTTCCTGGGTCGTTCTTCCAGGGAACCCTTGGGCCTGAGAGAACTCACTATTCCAGAAATAACCTTGGCTCTTTGCAGCACTTTCACTCTTCTGCTATCTTGTGATTTCCTGAAAATGTTGTTCCAAGAGGAAGACGTGTTAGGAGGCCTCAGGACTCACCTGGCTTTTACGTGGACTTTTGAGACCTCGCCTGCCAATGCAGTGTGTGTTATAAAGCAGGCACTCTTTGGGAAAATGGGGTAAGCTGAGGGAAGCTCTGGTTGGCTTATTCCAAGACCAAGAAATCCCATTAAGTCAGCCCAAATTTGAGAACTCATTCAACTTTGAAAGCATATATAGGAGGTCGTCAGCTTTGAAAGTAATGCTTAATTTAGAATATGGCCCCCTAATTTCTAGCACCTTGGAAAGACTCAGAGGAAAATACAGTCACAAATGCTTTGCTGGGTAAGAAGTACTCATACTAAGTTAAAGTTGTTGTCAAATCTCAGTACTGTTATAGAAAACTAGTTATTACAGTTACTACAAAAATAAAATCAGAATAAGAAAAAAGCCTTTATTGAAAATGTATTTCACTCTCATTTTTCGGTGCTCCATCATAACAGAGAGGGCCTTCACCTCCAGATAAGAGAAGGAGGCTGGAGTGTCGATGAGTGGGAATTAAATCGACACAGGTGAGGGCTGTCTGGAGAGTACCTGGCCATGCAAACATTCTTGATATATTGACAGTGGCTGGATTTTTTTCCTGACAGCCCTAGTATATATATTGAGCATCTACTATGGGTCACATACCTAACCTAAGTCTCATTTAATTCTCACCAGAGTGTGTTCTTACAAAGAAGGTATGCTCACCCCCATTTCATAGATGAGTATACTGAGGCCAAGACAGTAATTGTTGTCAGAGGTCACACAGAAGTGGTGGAGCTAATGTTCAAGCCAGTTTGCCTCACCTCAAACCTGAGGTCTTTCCTCAGCTAGGAACTGGCTGGCTTGTAAAGTCGGGCAGATGAGTGAACAGAAGCAGAACACAGAGGGGTCAGGGTCAGGAAGAAGTCACCCATTACAAAACACCGCCCCACCTCACTCCCTGTTCCCCTCTCCCTCTTGCCACATCCTTCCTTTTCTCTTTTAGGGCAGGATTTCTCAGTTGTGGCTCTGTTGACACTTTAGACCACATACTTCTTTGTGGTGGGGAGCTGTCCTGTGCATTGTAGGGCGTGCAGTAGCATCCCTGGATACCTTCTAGATACCAGCAGCATCCCTTCTCACTCATAACAAGAAAACACACCCCCAGACATTGCCAAATGACTTCCAGGGTTGGAACCCCCACGCCCCCACCCCAGTTAAGAACCATTGTTTTATGGCAACCAACCAATCCAGTTTGCTCTGCACTGAAGGATTTGTCAGGGGTTCAGTGCTAACATCAGGACAGTCAGGGCAAACCGGGATGGTTGGTCACGCCACAAACGAAATGTCATCTCCTGCTTCAAGAACGGCTGTGGTGGGGGAGAAGCACTGTGCTGATGTGGTTGTCCTGGCAGTCTTCAGCTGCTCGGAGCTGTTGCTGCGGCAAGCACACCTGCCGAGTATTCCTTTCTCTCCATGCCAACCCCTCAGACCCCCATGCAGCCTGTCAGGGGCTGTTTGAGTAACTGTGTGGGTCCTCTTAGGACTGAAGAGGACCAGAGGTCTCTCTGTGTGTGTGAGTGTGAGTTGGGGGGCAGTTGGGTGTTGGATTGTAGACAGCCCATTGGTGCTGCTGGGTGGGTGATGAGCATGTGTGTTTACACCAGCTGTTAACACTGGATGGTGAAGGTTTTCAGCTCCACATTAACTTGGCCTATCTGAGGGGGTGTGCCCATTTTAACTAATTTGGTATTATGAGATATTTTAAGGAGCTACTCTGACAACTTAGTAAGGGCCTGTATTCCTGAGAGACATGAATAAAAGAAAAGCCACAACAATGGTTTGCTATCAGGATTATTGTTGCTGCATTGTTGAGACTACATTAGCAATAGCAATGAACATTTTGGACCTTTGCAAATTTACAAAGCATTTTCCAAATACACCAACTCTCCCTCAGCCTTCTGTTCTGGGTGCCATTCGAATGCAGATGAAAACAACTGGGTTCTGAAGGTGATAAGTGACTGGCTGAGGTCAAATGCCAGGTTCTGCAGGTGGGTGACAGAGGGCACTGCATCTTGTGACCTCCATATTCCTTGGGTCTGCAGGAGAATGAGACCTGTATGCAAGTGCTGAGTCAGCGTTGCTACAGGAGCAGTAAAATGACAAGTGTAGAAATGAAGGGTGTGAATCAGCTAGGTTGCTCTGACTGACAATGACTTCCTCCTGCTCTGTCTTCAGCCAGTGGGAGGACAAAGCAGGCTCCCCGAGGGCAGTGCTTCAGACACTTGGTCACCTGAAACCAAGGCTGATCTTGCCAACCCCTGTCTTCCTCTGTGCTTGGACACAGACATTAGGGATGTGATTTGCTGTAAATGATTGCTTGCGTTTTCCTGGATTATGCAAACTGGTGTGTTTTTCCAGGAACTCTTCAGGACGGAAACCTCTACACTGGTTCCCTCCCATTGGCTGACTTCGTTTCATTTTTGAAGGAGGTGTCTTTTTCAAGTTGCACAACTGTGATAACTGC
>PVKE010030874.1:0-19376 GCA_004027555.1 Craseonycteris thonglongyai
TGGGACTTCTTCAAATTCTGTAGTAAAAGGACAATAGACATTATCTCTATTTCTATGATGTATCTTCACTAGAGATGTAACTATAAATGGCATGGAGCCAAGTCTGGAATATTTGACTCCATTTTTGAATTAAATGAATGTGCCCTAATATCCTTGCTATCATGCTCCAAGGCGAAAATATCCTCTTGATTTGAAGCTTACATAAGCTGACCTCATTTAATATGTGAACATGTTAAGTATTTAGGGATATAAGTATAAGCGCCATAGAAAGAGTAATTCAATCTAAATAGGAGATTGTTTTTTAAAGCTTCATTAACTGATAATTATTTGAGTGCAGAACAATGCCCTTACTGCTTGATAAATGAATATTAGCCACATACCATGCTGATAAAAGTCGTGAATAAAAGTAGACCCCTCTGCATTTGAGGGGACTTTGTTATGTTGATGCTAATGGATTATAGTCATTTGGGGTAGATAGATATCTTGAATGACTCAGCAGGACCAACCTAAATTAGATTTGTCCATCCATGCTTTGTTTATTAGTATGTCTGAATATTTGATACAAGTCTTATATTACAATGTGTGCTTCATAGAATTTATCTATCATGACCTAAAAATTTATATGATAGGAAGATTTGATTGATCATAAAGATCATGGTTGTGTTTTTATTTGAAAGGGTAGCATTGTGGGTTTTTCCCCCCCAAAAAATGTATTGTCAAAATCAGCGATATGAAATAGCTTATTAAAATCTCTTTACAATGTATGCCCTTTCGGAGTCTGTTACTGGATATTAGTTCTTTGTAGATATTAGCTTCTTATAATGGAGAGTTATATTACTCTGGGTAGGCTAAGAGCTGTAACGTCCTCTAAATCTCAGTGTTTTCCATCATAAGGGTTTAGTTCTTACTTATATTACACAGTCCAGTGCAGGTCAGTTGGGACAGAAAGAGGATGGGCTAAGAAGGGGGTGGGCTTCTTCTCTAATGTGGCTTCAAGTCTACTTGGAATCTGCTTTTATCTGTAGGTGGCTGGAATAAAAGTGAGGACTATAAATAGGAGGCTTTGCTTAATTGGCTTAGTTTGAATATGGCGGGCCCTGTTTCCACTCAGACTCCATTGGCTAGATCTCTGACATGAACTTCAAAGTAGGCAGAGCCTGTGGCCTGGCTGAGTGATCACAAAGAAGAGAGACACAAATCCTAATGAACATTAACTGTCCCTCCCAGAAGATCTAGACACCAAATTGAAGTCAATTAAACATAGGTTTGGTGGACCAGATGCATGAAAGCCTATGCCTGGCATAATAATTGTTTCTTTCCTAGGATGTTATTGAAGACAATAAGTAAGATGTGCAAGTAACCATATTGTTACTAAAAATGAAATATGGTTATGCATCCAGACATATATGAATACTATTTAAGGGAGATATACTTCTAACAATTTGGAAGAATTGGAAAATGTTCTTAATGTGCTGGTACAAATTCAACCACTAAAATCCCAGACTTTCCCGGCCATTTGCTTGCTGCAAAAATCCTGACTAAAATTTTTGAACCGCACTTTTCTCATCTATAAAGTGAACATCATAATGCCTGCCAGTTTTATGATAAGAAAGTGAAGTTCAACCTAGGTAGTGAGTGCAGAAGCATTTTGTAAGTAGTTGTTCAAATATCAGATTAAATCTGTTGCTGTTACTGTTATTATTAGTATTTTTCAATTCTATGCTTACAAATAAGGATCATATTTGCAAAGCATTGTTTATACATATGTATACACACACACAAATCAAACACACAAACACACAACTTTCACTACAAGGAAAAAAATAGACACGATTTTATTGGTTTGCAAAATGAGGCTGACAGGAAATGCCCACATATTTGGTTTCCTGGTCACTGATACTTTTTACACACATGCCAAATTTATAACCTGTCCTTGGAACAGACTAACCAGATATACTGCTTTAAATGGCGCAGTATACAACGATACCATCCCACTTCAAATGGTACATATAGTTAGACTACTGCCACCTTGAATTTAGCCTTGTGAGGCTAGGTTGACCATATGTACCATTTGAAACAGGACAGTACCGTTGTTTTCTGTCTTCTTTAAAATGGTTCATCTGGTCAGCTGGCCTTGGAAGGTCCATCAATTAATTATCGGTGTCTGTTCAGGTAGGCCAGACATGAAAATCTCTGTCCTTTCTGCCTCATAATATTATTAAGAGCTTTAGGCAAAACTAAGTTTGTAATTGTGTCCTTTAAGTTGTAAAGAAATATATATATATAGAATAAAGTTTTTTTGTTATTGTAACTATTTTTAAGTTTCAAATATTTATGTAGGTAATATGGGTCATCTGTAAGAAAAAAATTATTTAAATCACAACTGCATATATACTTTTTAACCAAAATCTAATGTCCTTTATATAACACATCAATGCAGTAAATATAAAGGAGTCATTCATTTCTGGTGTTCATTATTTTTGTTAACCTTCTTAATACTGATCATTAACTACCCAAGTTGCTTGTTCTCAATTAATATAATCTTCCACTCTGATAATGTCACGTTCTTCTGGATGTGCAGGGCACGGGTTCAGAGTTAGGGAGTGCATATTTTTCAGTAATCTCTAACCTAGCTTGGCTAGTCCTCAGAGCCTTGGATCAGTAGAGTCATGTCTTTAAGGTAAGATCCCATGGTCTATATCTAGACTCTAGATTAATCAAAACCAGGTCACGAATTTGGCCTAAAATACTTGTAATTGGCAAGACCAAACCTTCCTCATCATTTCTTCACTTTCAAGCTGTGGCCACCTTGATGACTGACTCAGAAAAATGCTTGGCTGACAAGTTGTCAGAATTAACATCTAGGGAGGCATAATGGCAATTCCTTAACTGACATTATTGATTTAGAGCTAGAAAAATACAAATTTTTTTTTTTTTTTTATCAGCAAGTTCTACCTCCAAATTCTGACAAAACCATGGATGTCTTCAATTATCTGGGATTGGAGAGAAAGATAGTTTGATTATCTTTTAATGATATCTTTTAGACATGAATTTTATTCTGGTCCGTTTTTATTCACCTACTTTTTCAGTCTTCCTCCAGTCGTTTCTAAACTACAGATACAGTCTCTGAATTCCATTCAAACACTGTGTAATATTTGCCCCTCTTAACCCCTCCCCTGTCCTAAACTTCATTCTGAATCTCTCTTTCTGATAATTACCCACATTCCCAAGCATTTGGACATCCTTCACCCTCTGTTAGGAGTGTCTGTCCACTGCTTAGCCACCTGGAGAATGGCTACTTATTCTTAGCACCTCGGTTTCGAAATGTTGTTCTCAGGAAAGCATGCCAACAATGTGCCAGATGGCATTAAGGCCTTCTTCTGTGTGACCACATAGCACCCTGTAAGTAGGACAGTGACAGCACTTCAGCCAACATATTGAGACCGGTCACTTTTTTGTCACCCTCAGGTAGATCATAGGCTCTTGAACAACGGAGATATTTTATGTTTGCTTTGCCAGAGCCTACAACTTGGCCTGGCCTTTGTAGGTATTCAAGAAATATGGAATGAATGAATGAATGAATGTCCCTTTTAACAGGAGTAACGGAATTACAAGATCAAGTGACTGATTTGTGTGCTTACTCTGGAAAGTTAAGAGTTACAAATTTAAAGCCACAGCTTGAGTGGAGAGGTAAAAAAATGAGTAGTGAGTGTAGAGGGTGGGCAGCTCAGCACGTGGCTGCTTTGGGTATTTACTCATCAGAACAGATTGAAGCAGCCTGAATCAGGGACAGTCAATCTGCCTGTTTTCCGGTGAAATCATAAACATGCTAATGGGATGCAGTATAGGTGTTGTGTAAAATCTCCATTAACCCTCAGGTTAGGTGGAGCTTTCTTTACCTTCTAGGCATATGTTTTGCATTGTTTATACTTATTTGTGACAGAAAGTTTATCTTCTTCCTGCATGTTTTATACCATGTCATACCTGAGGTCCAACATCTTTTCATGTACAGAGTACAATCCAAAACTTGTGTGGCATCTGAACGCTTCCCCAGTTTGCATGAACTGTTCTGTTTTTGGCAGCTGTCTTAGCTAGAATTATCTGCATGTCTTTCTTCTTATTCTAATCATATCATTCATTGTTTGAATGTCCACCTCTTTTCTTGCAGTCCTCTTGATTAAAGCCTCACTCTAGAAGCTTTTACAAGTCCCCAGTGGTGTCTTCGTCCTGTGAATTTTCTTCTCCATTCAAATAATCACATGCTTGCTTCTGACACCTGCTGAATATATATTTTTAAATATGTTTAACAGAATCAAACCTTAAATTTTTTGTGAGCTTCTGGGTTTTGTTTCCCATGTTTATTTTAAGATTACTGACAGAAGGGACTTTATTGGGGAAGCCAGGGTGGCTCAGCGCGTTAAGCATTTGCTTTGCAGCCCTGGGGACCAAGGATCAAATCCCAGCCCCTGCTTGTGTGAACCCATATGCAGAACTGGGGTGTGCTTCCCATGCGAGTGGCCCCCAGTTTGGTTCTTGCCTTCTAGTTGGGCCCCTGGCTCAAGGGGGTGTGCCTCCCTTGCAGGAGGCCCCCAGCTCAGTTCCAACCTTGTACGGCCCCCGCCCACCTGTGTGGAATGAAACCATGTTTAGAAACTGATGACGTACAACCATGGAGACTGCTCTGGGCCCTCCCCCTTCTCTCTGTCTCTCTCTACCTCATTTCTTTATGTTCAATTGTAGTAGCTAGCACACAGCCTTGACCATAGTAACTGTGCTACAAGCATGTGCTGACATTTGAAAACAATGTTTGTATTTAATGATATCATTACATTACACTTTGGAATGAAAGTCTCTACATGGTGGGATGCAGTGCTCTCTTTGGAATCAGAAGAACTGGGTTTAAATTGCAGCTCTGTACCCTTGTTAGAGTGTAAGCGAGGCAATCTACTTAAACCCTTGATGCTTCGATTTTCTCATCTGTACAATGAGATAGTAGTTAGGGATAGAAAAACATGGAAATGAAGTCCATGTGAAGGTTATGCCTCATGAGCTAGTGCTACCATGAGATTATATTTTGTAGACACTAGGGTCATATTGCCTGTGCTCAACTCTTACCACTTATGGATAGTCTCTTACCCTGGGTAAATCACATGAATACCTTGAGCCTCTGTATCTCTTTCTGTAAAATAAAAAGGGTAGTGGTCCTCTCCTCACAAGTGATGTGACACTACATGTGACACAGTCAGCACAGTGCGTAGACCATATTAAGTACCCAATAAATATTAGATCTTGTCATGGAGGAAATGTTATCCCGTTCCACAATAAAAAAACGAAAATCCTTTTATGACCCATATCTCTCTTTGGCTCTTCCTTTGTGTGCCATGAAATCAAAGGTGAATGAGCTGGGTTAGAGTTAACATGAAAAGTATTTGACACGTCATACATTTGTGCTTCTGTAGGAATGAGCTCTCTAGAGAAGAGTAGCCTTGCCTAATGATTTTTATGTACCGGATGCTTAGTACAGTTTGGCAGATGAGAGCACCCATTAATTACTAAGGAAAATGTATGGATATGCAGCAGGGTGCTGTTGGTCCTTACACTCCTGAGAATTGGTCATTCTGACACCACCTCCAGTGTCTGCGCCACCTACCTGCTATGGGGCTCACACATGCTCTTGCTCACATCAAAAGAGGACATACATTGACTGGAGCATTTACGTGGCGTCTGATTTCCTTTTCCTAGCGAGGAGCCTCTATTGTTTTTAAGAATGGATAAAGACACCTTATAGGAGGATTAACAAATATGATTCTTTTCAATTCTTTCTAAGGGGAAAAATGTACTGTTAAGTTGTTACTACTAGTCCAGCTTAGTAAAACCTTATTGGTTTGCAGCTCAGTCTCAAAATAGGATTTGGTTTGAATCTCAGAGGCAGCAAGGACATCTGTATAAGTACTCATCTGGTGGTGGTGGTGGTGATTGTGAATGTGAGTGTGTATACATGAAGTTTCTTATATGAGGATAAGTTGTTTAGATCAAATTGAAAGTGTAAACATTCTAATATACTAATATCTGCATAATATTTAATATTTTGATTTAAATCTCCATTTTTATCTAACAGTTTTGCATGGCAAATCACTTCCAAAATAAGTTGTTTGAGACACAATTTTTAAACTTTTATATGATGTTCTCACTGGGAATTTTATGAGTATGCCAAGACACAAAAAATCCATTGACATAATATTAGGTCAGCTTTTCTTTTTTCTTGCTCAATTTGTTCTCTAAACTAAAGTATCAACTGATAATCTCTTATTTGTTCTGTTGAACCCAAGTCAGTTAGACAAACATCTGCTTCCAACCACTTGATCACAGCAGCCTTGTCAAGGTCAACAGCAAACCCAATGACTAAATCTAGTGGTCTATTTTTATTTTATTTGACTTGCCCCAGGATTTGATAGTTAATTGTGCCTCCTTAAAACTAATTTTTTATTTGACTTCTAGGCTACCATTCTTGTTCTCCTTATACCACCCTGGTTCTTCTCATTATCCTTTGCTGGTTGCTGGTCCACCTGTTTCCCTCCCTAGGTCTTCTCTCTGTAGCATCCGCTACCTGGGGGATCTCATCCTGGCCCAGGGCCTTCATGCCATCTCAGTCCTGAGGGCTGCTGCCCCTTTAACTATGTTTTAGCTGCACTAGCCTCTTTTCCTGCCTTGAGTATCCAACTAGCCTCCACTTTGGAACTTACTATTTACTGTAACTATAATATTATTCTCCCTGGTAGCTGCATGGCTTACTCTATCAGTTCCCACAAGCCTTAATTGTCGTTTTATCAGCAAAACCTTCTCTGACCTGCCTTTGTGTGCGATCTCCACAAAATAACCACTCACACTAATGCTTTTTAAATTAATGCTATCAGGCAGGGGCCCAATGGAAACAGATGGTAGGCTTTACAGGGTGTCACTGAAGAGAGGTGAATAAAAAGCTATACATGTAGGTTGAGATGGCATTAAGGGAACCACTAAGGACTGGAGAAGCCCTCAAAGATGAGCAAGTGGGGGACAGCCATTGCCACCCCAAGCCTGAAGCAACAGGTGAAGGGACCTGTGCTGCCAGAGCCTGTTTGGAAGCAGGAGCTGTGAAAGATGGGCTGCTGAGCACATGTGTGACAGAAGAAGAGCAGCCATTCATGATCATGACCACTCCAAGGACACCCACGGTGGGAGGGGAGGGGCCAGGGGAGGAGATCAAATGGGAAGAACCTGGACTTCCCCTTCCCTTGCCTTCTGAGCTCTCACTGCTGTCTCTCATTTGGCTGAATCCATAGGATTCCACAGGGCGGGTGAAGCAGGCTCCAGAGTTTAGTTTGTCAGCACTCAACAGGACAGAGAAAAATAGAATGGATGTAGGGGCGTGAACAAAGGCAAACTAGCAGAGGATCTTTAAAAAGGCTAATTTTCAATGAGCACTTGAAATTATGATGTCAGACACTCCGAATCATTACAAAGTCAGCCTTCAATGCCATTGCCTCCTTTTTGATAGGGTAACCCCTCTAGCACCCAAACTAACATCGGCTGACATCACACCACGCCCGTGGGCTTTCTCCCAGCAGGGATCATGTTCCAAGTATTGAACAGTATGAAACAAGCACTCAGAAATGAGAGCAACCCAACAAATGACATTCATGTACCATATTGCAATATATAGTACAGTGTTCAGTATAGAGCCTTTCCAACAGATATTAGAATACACACATAAATATTGAAAGGAGAGATCTTTTTTTTTTTCCTAAGGGCATCTGGAAAATGTTTACCTTATATCCGGGAATTTACATGCTCAATGTAATGTAGGCACTCTACTAAGCTCAGTGGAGAGGATATCTCAGGTAAAGCTCTAACAAGCATACTTAGTAGGTCTTGTCATTTTCGCCATTTTTGGCTTTAGATCACGAGGCTCAGTGAAAGGTGATTTTGCCTAAGACGACTCATCTAGTTATGACAGTGCTGGGGCTCGTACAGTCCACACTGGGACTTTTGAATCCAAAGTCCTAGGTCTTGACTAGTCTTCATATTAGGACTGCCTCCCAGAAGGAATATTGGTGGTTTCAGAGCAGAAACTATCCGTATTTTGAATTTTCATTTTTGATGTTTTTTCAGATCCCTAGGAAAGCCTCTTTATTCCCTGCATGATTTTATTTCTTATAATATAACTTGAGTTTATTCTTGAATTTGACCAAAAGATATGATGATGTACTTCTCCTCCTGATCACATCACTTGCCCCAATCTCTTTATGCAAAAGACACCTACATATGCATGTTAACTATTCAAATAGATTACCTTCTAGCTCATTGTCTGTAATGGAGAGCCCAGAATTCTGAAGTGTGACACATAACAGTGTTTTGACAGAGGTATCTGTGAAGTGTGATTGCTAGAATTTACCTTGGAAAGTGCTCTTTTAGAATCTGTATACCACCTACACAAAGCGATTGACAAACCTGAATATTATTACTTTCCAAGTTATTGATCCTTTTTTCAAACCTAAATTTCTGCTTCCTTTCTCTCAGCTTTACTGGGTAAGTGAATAGAATACCAAAGAGAAATTACTCATTCAAGCACTTTCTTTGCAATAATTATTTTCTTAAATTCTGACCCATACCTGTTGGTTGTCCCCTGTGAACTAGGCTACCTGTGTGGATAATTGGAAGGGCCTCTGGGTACTGGTTTTTCCATCACAGCTTGTAATGTCTTGGTAAAAAATGAACAAACTTTGCAGAATGGAGGTACAGGTAGCAAAGATGATGATTATGACCAGGAGCGTGTTGGAAACTTGATTTTTATTTTTTTATTTTGCTGTGTGTACATCACACTTTGTTTGCCTAAGTCAATGAAGGGAGAATGAAGACTTTCTACTTATCATTATAATACAGTTTGTATTTCCAAGGACAGAATTTTTTATTTTTTCAAGGTGATTTGTGTGTGTGTGTGTGTGTGTGTGTATGGGGGGTATACTGAAGTTGTCCAAATGATAAATAGTGCCCTAGGTAAGTTGGAGGCTGTATACGTAAGAAAACGTAATATTGCACTGGAAAGTTTTTAGATAAAATAGAATTCAATTTTGTTTTGACAGGCTGTATTAACTAATTTCTTGCTGAAATTCTTTTCAGACATATCTTAATCTTTTTAATGATCCATGTGTGATTTTTTTTAAACATAAAATATCTAATACAGTAGAAAAATTTGTTATTAATAACATTTCGGTAAATAGTTTGCTCTTGATTTCCTCTCTCCATCCCCTTGAAATAAAGATAGGGCTAAGTACGCAAAGTTAAAGTGAGCTGAGGTTTGTAGTTTTTGGTTTTTGTTTCTTTTGTTTGGTTGGTTGGTTTTTCTTTGTTACTAGAGTTCTGCAACTAAAAAAAATTATTTTGCTGGTTTCCTCACAATGAAGTGCTATGCATTTTATTCAGAACAATAATAATGGAAACATACCCTGCACGTAATATGTCTACACACCCACAAATAAACAATGATTGAGATTAATGCCACCTTCTGCTTCGGTTTATTCTTATGCACTTATGTAGGCATGAAGATTTAGTTGTCTCCATCACATGAGGCAAATGCTTCCCCTATCAGGGGTCTCCAAACTTTTCAGCCCACGGGCCGCATTAACTATCAAACAGCAGTTTGGGGGCCGACTACACACTTGAGGTCCAAATAAAAGAGAATCAAAACATAGATGTTGTTTTTAATTATTTATTTAATATTATTTTATTCAGATAAAAAGGTCTCCACGGGCCAGATGAGAGGACCTCGCCAGCCGGATGCAGCCCGTGGGCCGTAGTTTGGAGACCCCTGCCCTAAATGGTCGAATTTGTTTTGGAGTTCTCCATAATGCTCTCACTTCGCACACTGCTGTTTTGACAAATTAATAGACCTCTTAAACACAGACCTTGTTTCATGAAATACTGTAGAATAATGATTACCGGTAGTAAGTAGAAGTAACATGTGGCAAAGTTTCATTTTAGACCCACTGTAAATATTGTAGATGCTGTATCACTTTGTTTGAAGATAGTATACTGAAATTTTTTGTCCTAATTACAGTTTTTTTCAATTTTGTTTGTTTTTTGAGAAGAAGAACCCCTTTATATTAGATTCTGAATATGCCCTCAAATATATTAAGCATCACAGATGTTATACTTATTTGGAAGTTAATATTATCAGTAATTATATTTTCAGAGGGGCTGAGGTAGGACAGTTTGCATTTCAAGTTGTAGATGATCTCACAAATTTAGCGAGAGCCAAGATTATTTATGTGATACAAAACTAATACCATCTCCAATACTGACTGCTCTTTTCTGTTTAACATTTTGCTCTTATACATCTTTAGACATCTTCACTTGAAATGTCTTCTTTATTTGTTCTCCTTCCTCTGCTATACCCAACATCCAATTAATCACCAAGACCTGTATTTTCTACTTTTTCATTGTTTACTCTGTGATCTTTTTCCCCATTCTGAGAGTTGTTATTCTGAAAAAAGGCTCTTGTTTCATCAAGTCCTTTTTTTTCCCTCTGAGACTTTCCCATCCCACACCATTCTATTTACTCAATTTATACTTTGTGACTAAACACAGCCTTTACTTGTCGTTGAGTGTCCCTTGAGCCACCAGTCAAGTAGGCCTCCCCTCCCCATCACCTGCAAAACTCACTGAGCTTCCTCTGTAGTCTTGTTATTCCACCTTACTGGGATATGCATCATAATTTTAAGTATTGAACTAGATACTATTTATTAGATGTTTATTATTTGTGAGCACTGCACAAGAGGGTTCACAATTGTGATCTCAGTCATTACTCTACCAGCTTTGAAAGGTAGGTACAAATACAGTTCTGAGACCCAAATTAATCCTCTACATCCAAAATAGCAGAAGTGTTCTACTATAGACCATGCTCACCTGACTTTAGAAACTTCGTTCTATGAAATGGCCTCAGTTATAACTATTGGTACATATGATTCCTCTTCTCAGTCAGATTTTATGTCTTTGGAAGGCAGATTTTACTCTTATAATTCTATTCTCTATGTAAGGTGCCGTATATCTTCTGACAAACATATATATATATAAATTTAATAAATTTATACATAAATTTAATAAATAGTTGGGAAATAACTCCACCAGGACTGGAAAGGAAAGCACTCTCTATGTGATACCAGGGTTGATGTAGATAGGAACCTGGGTAGAGAATCTATTTTTAATACCGTCCCCTCCCACTTTTAGAGGTGTAGGTCAGTCTATCTAAGAATTTTATCTGGGACGTGGTAGAGAGAAACTGTAATGTCAAAGCTTTTGTAAGTTCTTAGTATCGCCTAGGGTGTTGACCCAGGGCAGCTGGCTCTTTAGTTAATGACATTAATGATGCTTTTAGTTATAAAAGTCACAACTAGATGTAGTCCAGCCAGAAGAAATTGAGACAGAAAGGAAATAAATTTGTTCTGCATGTTAAAGTGAGAGGACTCTTTTCTCCAGTTTTTCACGTGGCAACCTAAAAGATTTAATAGATGGCATTTGTGCTGATGGATAGTAGTTTTATATTACAGTAGCATTTAAGCTTTGTGTAAATGTAAGTCCTAAAATATTAGAATACAGGGTAATCACTACAAGTAAGGAAAATAGGTAATTATACCCAAGTCCAAAAGCCACCTTTGTGTCTTCTTCTAGAACAGAGAAGAGTTTCCCAGTCATTTAAGTGCAAAAATGTCATATTCAAGTTACTTTTTAAACCCTCGTTGTTGATTTGCTTAGAGAGAGACAATGCAGTTCTCTGCAGACCTTTCTTATTTGTATGTATTCCATGTTGAGTTCTCTGTCAGTGTTTGTCAACTAATGACAGATCTTGGAACAGGTATGAGAAGGCACAATAGATTAAGAAGTGACTTGGTCTTATCCTAAGGACTAGGATAGGTGTTGAGGTTCAGAGAAAAGTTCAAGTCTGATGAGAGGAGTATTGGATATGGGAGAGGAGGAAGGGCAGGCCATTCCCAGTATTTGCCTAAGGGAAAGTGGTTGAAATGTGGCCTGAAAGATAATAGGGACAAAGAAAGGGACTGTAGCGAATTATAGTGTCATAGGGCGCTACAGAGAAATGTGTGTTACTCATCACTCACTTTGCCTGAATAGCCAAGGGTGGTCTATTTCATTGAGTTTCAGTGCATTTATTTGAAAACAAACAGAACTGCAGCAGATCCATATTGTCCCTATTGTCAAACATGCCAAATCTCCACGTCTCAGGCCTGATCAACTCCTCCTTGGGAACATGAATAGGAACATGATCACATCCATATACCCTATAGCATTCAGAACCAGAGTTGTCATTTTTCTCTTCCAGTGACGATTGAAAACTTATACACGTTTAATTGGGAGGCAAATTTTAACATATGATTCCTGAAGTCCAGTTGGCTAGTGAAGGAGACAGTTAATATAAGCTTATTACATTGCATCCTTGCCTCATTGCAACCACAATAGGTAGCTTTTTAAAATCTCAAGTGACATGTTGCGGTTGAAGAATAACAGTGTTTATAGGCCTCCTGCCAAAGTGAAACTTCCTGAATGATGCATACACCTGTCTGAATGTCATGGCCTATGCCCTCAGGCTTCAGGCTGTTTATACATTTTCTTTCAGATTTGAAACTCAGTCTCAGGGCATCCAGATTTGCTCTAGTTTTATTAAAGCGTTTTTCAGAACCAGGTGAAGGAAGTGAGTTTCTCATCCTCACTGGAACTCTTGGTCCATAGCTGTGCTTTAGTGCCTTCTTCTCAGCCGGTGAGCAGGGAGTGTTAATACACAGCACAGTTAAGCCAGAATGCCCTGCCAAGACTCGCCATCCAAAATGGTAATACTGCTGTATCGATCCCTCCCATACTGTCTCCCACTGTTGGGTTAAACCTTTGGTGCGTACAACCTGTCCAAAAAGAGATCTGGAGATATGACTTACTTTTTAACTTGAATGCAGGCTGAAAGAAAGAAAAATGGATAAAAGTGTGTTTTGTAGGAGTGGCATGCTGTTGGCATTTCAGAGCGTAAATGATAAAAATAAAATCAAAGTCAAGTCTCTCAACAGAGGAAAAAGTCACATGGAGACTTACACACATGCGTATGAAATATGCCCACAATCTTGCATTTAAAGCAGAAGTCACTTAGCTTGACCGGGTTTTGTTGAATAATCTAACCTTTTCTTGTTCTTTTAAGACAGACCATTTTAGTCTTTATGAACAGGAAACATTATGTCGGTGAGGTTAGGAAAGAGTCCATATATATAAATTGAGACCAGTACATTGATTTCCTCAGAAATATTGATGATTTATAAGCCGTTATACTTTGTCATTCTTTTCCTCTTCACAAGGAGTTAAAAGAAAAAAAGGATTTGCTGAGAGCTGCATGAGAATGTATTTTTAATTGGCACTGTCGGCCTTCTAAAGATAACGGGCAAAAGCTTAAACTTTGCTTGCATGATTTTTGATTTTACCTTTGTTTGTTACGTGCAGAATTAAGGGGGGAAAGAATTGACCGCAAGGTACCTTTTAAAAGGCTTTTTCTTTTATTGTGCGTACTCGTGGGATAAGAGAGAAGTACAAGACGGGTTTATTTTTATGTTTAATCAAGCCCAATAATTATTACATTGTGGTTACTGCTTTGAGAATTCCATTTCCAGTCAGTAATTTATCAGCTGCATTCTTTTTTATTTTATTTTATTTTATTTTATTTTATTTTATTTTTCAGAGGGGATTAACAGTTGCTGTAGGATTTATACACTGCGGACATTTTGCCCCCTTTAGTAAATAAGGCTTTACTGGTGGTATAGGCTTCCTGAGGCCCCCAAACTTCTAGTTAGTTATAGACTTATAACTTTAGTTTTTTTTGATTGATCTTGTTTCTTGCCCTGATGTGGTTAAGAACGTTTGTGGGAAGCCAGGTTGTCTCAGCAGGTTAAGCACTCATTTTATAGCCCTGTCACAGAGGATCAAATTCCGGCCTTCCCCAGTGCGGAGCCCTATGCTGAACTGGGGTGTGGCCCCCAGTTTGGTTCTCACCAGGGCAAGCTTCCCATGTGGGAGGTCCCCAGTTTGGCCCCTAGCTCCTGGGGGTGTGCCTCCCATGCTAGAGGCTTATACCCAGTTCCTCTCCTGCCAACCTCCTGCCCACCTGTGTGGAATGGAATGATGTTGAAAGCTGATGATGTGCAACTATGGAGACTGCTCTGGGCCCTCCCCCTTCTCTCTTCCTCTCTGTCTCTGTCTCTCTCTCTCTCTCTGTCAAAAACAGTAAATGTTAAAAAAGAACGTTTGTGTGACTGGTGGGCCAAGAGGACTAGAGCAGAAATTCGTGGTTAGGTGGGTGACCACCTTGCCCAAGTTCATCCATCACATTTCTGGGTTTTGCGTTGAAAAGTCTCAGGCCACAGGAAGTTCATGGGGCCCAGGGCAGGTGTTAGAGCCGGAATAGCCTAATTAATAGCAGCTTCGTGTGGACAGTTGTGCCATAAAAAGGATGAAGTTTCTCCCCAGATGGGAGAATAGGAATGAAAAATGAGACAACAGAGCAGAGGTGAAGGATAGTCATGAAAGGCTGGACTTGGGGAAAGCTGGAGAAGGAGCTGACTCGGTCTAGGGCTGCATCACCTTGGGACCGTGGGACTAGGTTCTTTCACTGTTTTCTCCTCACCTTTTCCTCTTCCCCAGCTCTTTTCTGACAAAGTGTTTATCATGCATACGAATCTTCCTCTACGCCTTCATTTTCTTGGCTAATCTTTATTCTCTCTGGAGGAATAAAATACCTCAGCCTGACACACCCACTTACCTATAGGCCACTTGAGTTTTGCTTTTGATTCTTCAACCCTAGTATTTCTTAGTTGCTTCAGGAGAGTCCTCCCACAGATCAAGACAGAGGTCTACTAGAAATAACTATGGCCTATGCGTGAGCAATGGTTTTCCTAAAAGGTTTTATAGGAAGTTTGGGTACAGCAGCCATGGTACTTTTGAACCTAGGACAGCAGAAATGCTGAGCTGTTTGGCCTGATTTTCTCTGAAATGAGACTATTCATGTTGTTATAGAAACAGATTGAGTGACAGCCCTTGATTCCTCTCTATTCATTATCATAATTAATTTTCCTTCCTTCCTCCCAACTTCCCATTCTCATTTTGCCCTCCTTATCTTCATTTTACTATTTTAATCAACAGAAGTGTTTACATTTTAAACATTTGATTATTTGATTTTTCTTTATTCTCTGTTTTCCTCCCCCTTCCCCAGGAAGTAGCCCATGTGTGTGGGGTGTGTATGTGTGTGCATATGTGTGCGTGTGTTGTTCATATACCTTACCTTTATGTCAACATGGGGAGCAGACATCCTGTTGTGTAAACCAGAAAAGATCCAAATGTGCCTTTGACTCACCATTCATGAAAGAAATATTGTTACATAAAACACAAACTATCTATATGAGTTCCTACTTTTGCATATAATTATACTAATGGAAACATTAAAATTCTGCAGTCATTGCTATATGTAATAAAAATTGTGAGATATTTTGGTTTCTATGGAGGAATGGACAAACATGTTAAACTAATTTTTCATTGCAAAACAGCACAAATAACAATATATGCAGCTCTTAACATTTTTGTGCAGTCATGAAACTTAAGAAATTAACATACTATATTTTGCCTGACATCTTATATTTCTTTGGGAAGAATTTAGAATTACAACACTTTTCTTTACACTTGATGGCCAGGTACTATGTATGGGTAGTCCCAATTTATTTCTATAAAATAAGCAAAGTCACTTGTAAGTAGCACATCTTATTTGAGGTATCATCCATAATGAAAGTTAAAGAAGATTTTGCAGTTTCTGATAACTAATAATTCCTATATAATTTAGTAGGTGCATTTTTTTTTAAAGCAAAATTTAAATACAGTTAACAAAACATTTCAGTTAAATGTTGTTTTAGCATTTGCTATTTGGATGCTTTAGATGAAAAATAGCATTGCTAATGATATTGAATTAAAATTTTTTTAAAGTCCTACATGAGGGAACATTCTGCTAATATATATATATAATGATTTCTTCTAAATTTAAGCAAATGTGAAATTATTTTTCAGATCGTTTGCTACAGAAATTCCATGCATTCGTTAAACATTACATAAATATTTTTTATTTTCTTAAAAGATCTTTCTTGCTTTTTAAAAAAGTACTCTTTGAATCTTGTTGTATTTTAATTTGGAACTTCATTCTGATTTTTTTTTTTCCATTTTCTGTTGCACTGTTTTGAGACTAACAGTGAAGAGAAACACTTGTTTTTTTTTTTAATGACCAGAACTTTTCTAAAATATTTTCTAGAACTTCTATGTACTTTGTCATTTTTACAACTTTAGAAAATTTCTAAGTTAAAAAGCTGTAACTTCTAATTTTTAATTTGCCTTTTTGCTCTATCTCCAAACAAACTGTAAGAGAAATAACTTATTTTTTAAAGGGAGGTATGAATATATAGGAAGTTTCCATCAAAGTCCACCAAGTTTCTATGTTTATAACATTTCAGACATATAGTGATTTATGATTTTACTCCTCCTCTGTTGCTTTTACAAGGAAATCTTCCCCAAATCAAAAACTAATAATTATCTCATGCTATTTTGAGATCAAAATTATTTTGGGGAGAGCTTATGAAATGCATGCATTTCCCAATAATATAAATACATATAAAATATTTACACCTAATTTTAAAACACCATGTTATGTTTAAGCTCAAACAGAAATTCTGACAGTAAAGTACCCTGTGTTTTTTAAAGTCCTATTTCCCATTAAGTCCTCATTTCTGTCTCTCTGCCTCTTTACCACATATTCAAGCAAGGATAACTGACATTATTTATACAGTTTAGGCAAGGTTGCATATAAAGGCCCATTATGTTATTTTTTACCCTGATTTGCTGTAAATCATCCCTCATTGTCCTCTGTTTTTACCTCACATTCACACACACACGATTAGAAGTGATGATGCGAAAGGTCAGGCATGAAAATGATGGTGTTATGATGATGCATTCAGTTTGGTATAACCAATATTTATGTTGGTTCTGACTCTATCACTTACTGAATATACAGTTTTTAAGAAATCATCTCCCTTCAATTTTCTGGTGTACAGATCTGATAAAAGAGATGTTTCAAGTGAAGTTGCCCTGTTAGCCACATATTTATTTACATTATGAAGACCTAATAACATGTTGTTAAATGTCTTTTTGTCAACTAAATGACATGACCAATATCTTCCTTAATTTTGATAATTTATGAGCCATATCATTGTCTCTGAATACTACAACTACACACCCAGAATCAGCTCAGTGCTCCACACCCTGCAAATATCTGTTAAATAAATACACTGTGTTTAGACTTCTTGTTATTTACAGATTCAGCTGTTTGCTTTTCCATTTTGGGGACACTTTCTTCCTCTCAAAAATAAAGGATCAACCAGCTTATTCTAAGGATTTGTACCACCCTTCAGATTCTGTGATTCTATAACACATGTATCTTAAATGTAACTGGCTCATATCCAAGCAAGCTAACTTGCAAAATCAGCAGTGTGAACCAAAAAAAGGAAAAAAATGGCCACTTACTAAATTTCTATGACACATTTCAGATATGGATTTCAGAAATGGAAATGTACTAATAAAACTGATTTACTACAACTAGTAAATTAATTGTTAAATACCCATCTCATTTTACACATTAAATGTAATTTTATAATTTTCTTTTCAATTTATATATAAAAGGACAAAACTATCACATTATAATTATTACTACTTCTTTTTTTTTGTCCAGAAGCTCACATGTTTTTGGCATCTCTATATTCAGGAAAATAGGTTATTTTTAGACCCATTTCTATCCACTCAACCTGTGTACGTAAAACTCATTCAAAAGAACTGATTACTTGGTATTTTCAAGAATCATACTAATTCCTATTGATGAAAACATATCCTTTGAAGATACATGAGAAAATGAATTCCTGACTCTGAACATATGGTATTATAGTTTTGAGTCAGAAAACAGGGACAAGAGAGCAAGGTGACAAAGTCAAGTTTATGTTGTTATAACCTAGACTAGGCAATTTCCTTTCAGCCTTTTGTGATCTTAGTGCAGACACCAAAGTGTACATTTTTTCTCTGACTGAAGTTGTTAAATATGACAATAGTTAGCGTTCGTATAACACCTTATACTGTAGGTTAGGGACCTGCAAGAAATCCTGATGATACCATTTATAAACAATACATAAATGAACAGGATGGTAACAACCTGTTGTTGTTTGGTTAGGAAGAGGAGTATGTAATTTCTACTATATTTCATTATCTGTTTGAGTCCTTAAAGGGCCATTGATGTTCATAATCATGGTCTACTTGCAATGTTTGGAGATCACTGTGTGACTGACATTTTGTATATACAGAGCATGCCACAAAAATGTGTACACATTTTAAGAAAGAAACAACTGTATTAAAATTATAATATATACTGATAATAAAAGATGACTACAAATCATTTTTGACGTCTGCAGTTATAAGAGGTGCTCAAAGTGGTTACCATCAGTATCCAGACACTTCTCCTTACAGTGAACTGTTGCTTGAGGCACATTGGCCAAGTGTCCACTTGTGTCACTGTGCATGCCGTTTCAATTTACCATGTGTCTCCAACTTATCATGAATGCGTACAATTGTTAGGTGTGCTGGAGGTGTGTTGCATACTCATGCCTTTATTGTTGTTGTACTTCCACAATGTTCTCAAATTTCAGATAGCACTTCTAAATGGTCTTGAGCTCCTCCAACAACTGTGCTTCTGCCCTGTTCTTTGACTGTTGTCTTGCCTGTTACATGGTGATGCTAGCATTCATTTGATTTGTGCCATCTTTTGAGCAAATGTCCTGCTACACATTGCTACCCATAACTCAATTCTGCTTCAAAAAGAAATGCAGACATTCAAAAAGAAATTCAGATAACATCTCTGAAGATGTGTATACATTGTTTTGGCACCTCCAGTATTATTACATTAGAATACCTGTTCTAAATTGACCTACCAAAGAAAGCAAACTCACTACCCCTTGTTATGTCCTCCTCCCATTTATGCTTTCTGATAAAACACTAGCCTTCAGGTTAGCTCTTGGTGACTTCTACCAAAAGCTAAATTCAGAAGGGTCCATTTTGATATAAAGGTCTGGAGTGTAGGCCTTAGTGCAGAGGTGTCCAACCTTTTGGCTTCCCTGGGTCACATTGGAAGAAGAATTGTCTTGGATCACACATAAAATACATTAACACTAACAATAGCTGATGAGCTAAAAAAAAAAAAAAAAAAAAAAAAAAAAAAAAAA
>PVKE010030875.1:0-11561 GCA_004027555.1 Craseonycteris thonglongyai
ATATATATATATATATATATATATATATATATATATATATATATATATATATATATATATATATATTGAACTGGGCACACCCCAGTTCAGTATATGGGTCTGCATGGGCCGGACCTGGGATTCAATCCTTGGGCTCCGGGGCTGCAAAGCAAGCGCTTAACCCACTGAGCCATCCCAGCTTCCCGCACTAGGGAATAAGAAAGATAATGTCTCTGATTCACTGAGTTCACATTCTAGTGGGGAAACAATCAATAACACCACCACATAACTAATCATTGAGTTTAGATCAAGAGTGTTCAATATTTTGGCTTCCCTGGGCCACAATGGAAGAAGAATTGTCTTGCGCCACACATAAAAATACACCAATACTAATGATAGCTGATGAGCTTTAAAAAAAAATCTCATAATATTTTAAGAAAGTTTACGTACGAATTTGTGTTGGGCCACATTCAAAGATATACTGGGCGACATGAAGCCCACAGGCCGCAAGTTGGACAAGCTTGAACGAGGCTCTAACTCTTGGTAGGGAAGCCTTCTCTGAGGTGATAGCATTTGTGCTAAGACCTGAATGATCAGAAGGAGCCAGCCACAGAGCATTCCAGCAAGAGGAAGCAGCAGACACAAAGAAGCCCCAGGCAAGAATGAGCTCAGTGAACTTCAGTAACAGAAATAAGATGGGGGTAGTTGGAGCTTGGCAGACTGAATGGGGAGAGGATGAAATCTGAGAAACTGGCCAGGGCAAGATCATGAAGGCCTTTTGACTGTTGTCACAAGAGAATCTAATCAGAAGAGCTGAATGTATTGAGGTTTAAGCAACTCATCCCTAAACAGAATCACAAGGTTTTGAACATTTATTCAAGAAGCACTTATTGAGTGTTTTTCTATGCATAGAACAATGCTATGTGCTATGAGCTGAGGAGCTATGAAGAAAATTTTGGACACTCAAAACTTTTAAGCAATTGATCTTGTACTTATGTTACAAACCAAAATATGAAACATGATGTGATTCAATGGAAAGGAGCACTGGGTTAAAAATTTTCAACCTGGGTGAATCTGCTACTTAAAGCATAGGTTTTAATCTTCCAAAACAAGAGGAATAACATTGCCTGTCCTGCCGGTCTCTTCTGGGTATTATGGTAAACTAAGAGATAATGTTTGCAAAAATTTTTTGGGAAGACACTTTTAAAGTCATCAAGTGTTATATAAATGTGATGAGAATGCATAGTATAGGTAGATGGATTAAATAAGAAACCAGATTATGGAGAGTCATAAATCTAGATTAAGAATTGACTTTATTTTGAGGGCAAAGAGAGCATTAGAGGTTTTAGAAAAGGGGAAAACTGTCATGAACAGTAGTCTCATTCATCCATTCACGAATATGTAGAAAACTGAGTAGGGAGGAAGGAGAAAAGAAGATTGTTCTTGAGGTGTTCAATTCTAATTCCTGGGAGAAGAATGATTGATTCCATTGTTGGAAGTTCTGAAGTCGTGAGGGGGCCACTGTTCATGGGTAGATGATGAGCTGGGAAGATGAGCTCTTCATGTGGGGATGTGCTGAGGGAGGTGAGATCCAGGGCAAGGGGCTTAGATGTGACAATTGTCACCTATTGCAGGTAGCTGAACTTTGAAGAAGGCTCTTTTTCAAAGGGAGTGGAAGTGGGTAGAGAAATCACCGAGTAATGAGGACTGAGCATCTGCTATAACCAGAATCAAAACAAAAGTAGTCAGAATGGCAGATAGGGAAACAAGACTGGAGAAGCACAAATATTCTTTTCCTCAGGAATGCCCCATTTGCTTTTTCTTCCTCGTGAACCTTGACCCTTTGAACACCCCTTGAACTTCTGGACTCAGCTCACGTTCTTTAGGACATTTTTTTTTGGCTTGGTTTGTTGGGTAAAAGGGTCCCAGTCACATGTCACGGACACCCAGTGTGTCTTCTAGTACCATGCCATGCCTGTTTGTAACTACTGGGTTCTTTTCTGACTTCCCTCTTGGATTATCAATGTCTTGAATGCAGGAATGGTACTAACCCCAGTGCCTAGCGCAGACTTGGGTCCATCAATAAATGTTTGACAAGCGAATTCATCTAGAACTGAGAAAGACAATGACTTTGAAAAGGACGGATGGTGGGCAAGAATAATACACAGTGTGGTATAAAATACTACATATTGATGGGGACATTTGATTCAAGATTGGGGGACTGCTAGAGATCTTCAAGAGGCAGAATGAGGATGGGAGTGGCCAGATGGAGTTCTCACTACCAGGGGCAGGCAGGGTTTGGAGAAGGGAATGGGTGGTGATCAAATAAAGGTGGAGGGCTCATTTGCATCCAAAATTTGGTGAAGAAATAAAGAAGAGGGGACACAATGGCTTTGTCCATTTTTACTAATTTTTATTTTTGAGATGAAGAAAACTGGGAATCATGGGTAAATCCCCCTAAACGATTATTAGCAATTACGCCTACATAATGCCAGACATTCAGATATGTTTGACATGGCACTGTCTACTTTAGCTGGAAAACTCCCCTCAGGCACAAATTAGAGCTGAACATGGTGGCACCATGAGCCGTGACTAAATGCTCTGCCAATAGTCAGTCTAAGGGTTATTTTAACCTCGATGGCAACTGCAAGCTTTAATTTATTATTTATAAACCTTTACAGCTGTATTTCCACGAGAATGAATTGCTGGTTCATTTATCAGGTGTGAAGGAGGGGATGTTAGCAGGTAGGCCTGCGAACTTGGGAGAAGGGGTAGCCTACTTCAATCATGTAGTTGGGGGCGGTGTGGAGAGGTTCCTGACAGGACAGTGAGGGAAGGGGGAGGCATGTCAGAAGCTGATTGATGTCCCTCCTTTGGGTCAGAAAGTGTAAATCTCTCTCACAGAGATTTTTCAGGTTGCCAGCATTTGTACATCTCAAACGTTATAGGCATGTATTTTGAAAGAGCCATCTCACTCATTCCAATTTAAATACGCCATTGCATGCACTTGTGCTTGGGCTCTCAAATCGATGAACTCCCATCCGCCTTTCAGGCTCTAGCAGGAAGGTCACTTCTTTCCCTAACTCTCCCCGTAGAGTCAGCTGTGTCCTGCTCTGTATTTCTTCAGCACCTGGTGCTGTGTGTACTTCGTGGTGTCATAATCTATTTTGGACACAATGTCTTTTCTGCTAGAGCTCTTTAGGCCAGGGGACATGTTTTCACACTTTGTGTACCTTTGGCATCCAGAACAAACCAGCCGTAGCTGGCTCCTAGTAACAATATGTTGAATGAATGAATAAGTGAATGAAAAGCAAGCAGGGAACTGGCCTGATACAAACTTGGATTTTTGTTTTTTTAAGGGGAGAGAGTGTATGTGAGAGAGAGAGGGAGAGAGAGAAGGGAGGAGGGCCCAGAGCAGTCTCCATAGTTGTGCACCATTAGTTGTAACATGGTTTCATTCCACACAGGTGGATGTGGGGCCGCATGAGGCAGGAACTGAACCAGTGGCCTCCCACATGGGAGATGAGAACCTTCACCACTGACCCATCCTGGCGGTTACTGGTTGTGTGGCAGTGCAGCAAACGGCGTTGCATGGGCTAGGCCAGGAAAAGAACCCCGGATCTCATGATTGCAAGGCTGAGTTATCCTGGCATCCCTAAACTTGGATTATTTTTAGATATGTAGTTGGTTGATCAATTTTGTTTTTAAGACCACCTGTGTTGACCAACAAGGAGCAACTGTGAGGTAAGGATTAGGTGAAAGGAGGCAAAGAACCCAGAAACTGCTGAGTAGTTTCCAGAGGAAGAACACAGGAGGCTGGTGAGGGCATGGGGTGAGGTAGGCTGAGGGCACTGGCCCACGTGTTTTGGACTCTGATGGTGTGCCAGCGAGACACCAAAGTCCTGAAGTTTGCATGGAGCAGGGATGAGGGGGGCTCTTTCCTGAAGTGCAGTCTGGCACGTCTCCTCAAAGCTACCTCTGGTGGAAAATAAGTGAGCTGCGTAGGAAAATAGGTAAAAAGAAACTTGACTCATTCAAGACAAGACTAATTTTCATAAATCCACAGAAAGATGTAAAGGAAACTTCTCGAGGGCAGAAATTGCTGTAAAAGTTTCTAGGAAACAGAGGCTGGTGAGACACGCCTTGCATGTGGCAATAAGTTACTCATTCAAAGTTTTCTTTTTTTTTTAGCTCTTCTGGTGAAAACTGTGGTCTCTCTTCTGGTCTACATTGCAGCACTCTGCCCAGAAGATATAATAACCTTCTCTTACTGACATATAATATTTCATTTATTTCTAAGAGTCTGCCTACTTCTCAAAAATTTAAAAATCTTAAAACAAGCTAAATTATTTAACTTTGGGCAATATAATATTACATTCATATAGAAATGCAATACATTAAAATGTAAATGCAATTAATCCACTGAATGGTTTATTTAAACTAAAATGAAGCCAAATGATTTTGTGAGCAAGTCAAATTACAATTGATATAGTTCATGTTCCAAAATTAATGAGTAACTTACTTTTATGAAGGTTTAAAAAATGTTTCAAACATTAAACACAAGGTTTGCATATATTTTATCTCTCCAATTCATTAAATTTCACAATTTCTTGACATTTTTAGATCCATCATCACTAATTGGTATGAAACGAGAAAGGCTGACATATAATCTGGGTGTGGATTGGCGAAAGAAGGCAGTAAGAATTTCCTGGCCTTGCTAAGGTATTAAGGTAAGACAATAAGATTAGAAATCTGGGGATAATCCTGTGACCTAGAAAATCTTTCCTACAGTGACTTTCCTGATGACCCGGGCATATTTGGGGGTTTAAATGGCATAATAGTATGTGACTGTCAGGTTCCTGTGTCACTTTGGAGGCCCCACAGCAGGGAGTAATAGAAAGAGAGTTGGGCTTGAGTCCCAGCTTGGTTACATACACCCTGGATGACATTGAACGCATCACTTAACATTTTCATGTCTCAGTTTTTTTTTAATTTTTTTTTTTAATTGTTAAATTTATCAGGGTGACATTGGTTGGCAAAAATTACGTAGGATCCAAGCGTACAATACTACATTAAGCAGCAGATACTCACTCTACCCAACTTCACAAGTATAAAGTCATAAAGGTTATAGAATGTTACAACTAAAAGTAAAGGTATCCCTCAAACACAAACTCTTCACTTTCTGGGTCAGGAGCTAAGTGACTTTGGATCAAAGAAAGCAAAATGGGACCTCTTAGCACCCCTACTGGTCGCTGTGCATGGCCTCTCACCAAGGAGCGATGAGGGGCAGCATTGCCCAGACTGGGCCTCTTTCTTCATGGAGCGTCCTTGGCCTACTGCTTCAGGGAACACACTTTGGGGAAACGCTGGTATAGGGGCACCATGGACAGAGTACACTGGGGTTTTAGGGAACACCTAAAAATTATGGAGAACACGTTGAGAAAAACGATTTTCTGCAACACCAGCTAATGATTTATTCAGTCATGATTCATTTTATAATCATAAATTGATGGGGATTGGGTTAACTATGCTATACAGTAAGAATATTTTTAGTGTTTTAAAAAACCTGTTCAAGGAAAGCCGGGATGGCTCAGCAGGTTAAGCGCTTGCTTTGAAGCCCTGAGGACCCAGGATCGAATCCCGGCTCTGGCCCAGGCGGACCCACATGCTGAACTGGGGTGTGCTTCCTGAATGCGGTGAGGCCCCCAGTTCAGTTCAAAAACAAACAAACAAAAACTGTTCAGCCATATCTGAGGAGAACTATTCCCTATGAATTTTGTGACAATAGAAAGCATCAGATGATTCTACTGTACCATTTAGACTTTTAAACTATAAAGTGCTAAAAGTGGTATTTTTACGGCTTGAACGCTACACTCATGGTCACTTTTTCTTCCTATGTAATGATGTCTCCTACAGCAGAGGAGCATCTCTGTTCCTTGAACAGTTCTTCCACCTGTTACCCTGTGGTGGCTTACCTGTGAATAATGGGGAGAATGACTGTGTCTATAAACACCATGGAAAACTTACCTGCGACTCACTGCTCCTGAGAGCATGGAAGACAAACTCAGTCCCTTATTAAGAAATCTCTGTAAGACAAGGTTGTCGGTAGTTTGTGTGCTCATATCTACAAAAATATAGAAACCAGGACTTCAGAGAAATTTTGAATTGGGAAAATCAACTTGACCTTTCATTGCTTCAATTAGATATGTGGGTGGTGATGGTTGAGGAACCCATCTCTGGAACAGGGAAGGGACTTCTTATTTTATTCTCTAGAATACTGTTGCTTTCTTTTTTTTTTTAAGATTTATTTTTATTGTTTCTGACAGAGAGAGAGACAGAGAGAAGGGGGAGGACCCAGAGCAGTCTCCATAGTTGCACATCATTGGTTTTCTACATGGTTTCATTCCACAGGTGAGCATGGGGCTGTCCAGGGCAGGAACTGGGCCAGAGGCCTCCTGGGCTGGAGCTCACCCTGGTCAGAACTGAACGGGGGGCACACCCCAGTTCAGCATATGGGTCCACACAGGTGGGGGCCAGGATTCGATCCTTGGACCCCAGGGCTGCAAGACAAACTCTCAACCCACAAAGCCATCCCAGCATCCTCAAGAACATTGATTCTTAACTTTTTTTTTTTTGAGATACATTCCTTTATAATTCTGTTGAAAGCTGTGCACTTTCTCCATTGAAAAATGCATAGAATTAGTACAATCTAGTAACTCATTGCTCGTTGTTTAAAGCTAAAACCCTTTGTATTTAGAAATATTCTCTGTGTTTCAAAACTAACCAGACCTTTATTTTCCTAGAAGAAACTTCAGAGTTTTGCATTAGGAAGACAGATTGGGAATACTGGCTCCCTGTCCAAAGTTATTTCTGTGAGCTGTATATTGGGATTGACTAGTTCATATTTTTCTGGTTTGGACTAACCACTTGCTCCTGGGTAAAGGTGACTTCTCTCCTTCTCACGGGAAAAGAAAGTTTCCCATTGAAAGGAAAAACTTGCACAAAGCTTTGGATGAAAATTTGTTTGATTTTGTACTTGAGCTAATAACCTAATATATCCAAAAGAGAAGATATGGATTCACTGTCAGAAAAGGCTAGACTGCTTGACAGTAACTATGTATGTCTGAAATCATACTACTTAGTTATTTCTGAAAATGTATATATTAACTGCTCCTTTCAACGTGTCTGCTAACAAATGGCAGGAGGATTTATAATCTACAGGACCAGGAAATGTTTCAGAAATAATCACACATCACAGGTTGGGAGAAGAAATTTTAGAGATGCTTGAATCAGCACAAACTTTTCTTTCCTGGCCAAGTTAGGATCTCAAGGCCACAGAAACATTGGTAAACCTCACATTTCCGGGCACATATCTGATATATGTGATCTCTAAAAATGAGATCTACTTAATGTAATACATAGATGATGTGATGTAGAGTTATACATATGGAAACTATGTAATTGTTACCAACCAGTGTCACCCCAATAAATTTAACAATAATAAATAAGTAAATAAATGAGATCTACTTATAATGGAAATTGAAAAAGTTAGGATAATATCTAGGATACTGTACTGAGCATGATTGTTTCATATTCCACATATAATTATGGATGCATCAGTATATTGCAATATGTAATATCTGTGCACACTTGGTGATTTTAAATTATAGGACCACACCATAGCACAGTGTGGGGAACTGGCAGAACCAGTATGCTAGGTATGAACTCATCAGCTTTACTTTAGAGCTTAATATAATATTTGTGTGTGGGAAAGACTGATGAATTCAAGACACATGAAAATGAACTTGGGAACGTGAAGTTAGGTCTAGTCTCTGAAACAGTCAACTACAGACAGAAGTAAAATACAGACCAAATAATTTCCCATACCTTTGCTTAATTCTTAGGAAAAGTAAAAATTTCATGTACAGGCCACTTACAATTCTTTTTTGGCTTCTCTCTCAGTGAACAAACTCTCTGTGTGTTTGCAGCGTTTCCCACTTTCTGGGGCTTAATTAGTGAGAAATAGAGAGCATATTCCCTGTGGGGGTGGGAAATGCCTGATGAGGGCTCTGCCCACCTTTTTGAGAGCCAGGGGCAGGCATGTGACCAGGCTTCCCAGACTTAGATGCAGTAGACAGCGATCTACCTGTAGAAGCAGGGACCGCTAGGGTTTCATTCTGGTTGTGGGTCAGGGGGGTCTAGCTACAGGGTCCCACAGCCTGCACTGGGTATGCCAGCAGTGCAGGTGGCTGGTACATGGCCAGATTCTGGCACCAGGCCGGAACTCCCAGAGCAGTGGGGTTCACACAGGACAGTGCTGAAGTGTGATTTGGGGCACAGTTGGTACCCTCAAGTCTGGTTCCTGGCTTAGAGAGTAGCCTTTTAAAAATTCGTTTTCTGCCTAAATCAGAGTTGTTTCTGACAACTACAAATCAGATTTGATTCTGTCACAGTTTAAGTTCCGTGCTGAGAAGCCACAAAGCCAGGCTTTTCCTATGCTCAGTACTTAGCATAAGCCTCCATTACGTAAAGAAGATACTAAAAAACATTGCAAACTTGATTGTGGTGCTTAAGATAACACATCTCTGACTTACAACTTTGGCATTGTCTCTTACTCAGGTTGTGTGCCAACGTCATATTTCTAGTTTGAAGAATGTCAAGCAAGAACAAAAGGTTACACTCACATCTAAGGACAAGGTACGCATCTACCAATTAGGAAAACCCAGAACCAATTAAGGGCAAGAAAAAGTGCTCCGAGGTCTTTCCAAACAGGGGTCCTTAACACTGGATGCCCAGGAGAATGTCCTGGAGCAGCTTGAAAAACATTCTCGTGCTCAGGCCCCATCCCAGATCAATTAAATTGGAATCCCTGGTGTGGGGGCCTAGGCATCAGTATGTTAAAGGTCCTCAGATGATCACAGTGTGCAGCCAGGATCATGATCCACTCTAAACAGAACCTTTCCCCTTGCTCTAAGCCCTAGGTGTGGTTTCAATATCATGGGCACAGAGAGGGACTATCGACTTCTCTGTAACATATATGCCCTGAAATAGCACTGACCTTTTTGACTTCCATATCATATTGCCCTGGTATCAGGTTCAGTGAAATTGGGCCCTATCTTTGACATGACTCCTTTTACCTTTGCTGCTTTCTAGGTTTCTGTGGCCTGCCGAATGGCTTGCTATGGATGCTTATCTGCATATAATGCAATTTAATTCATTGTTTTTTTCAAATTATATTCCCTGGGCTTATTTTCCATATACGTTTGTCTGCCCTTCCATTTCAAATTTTTGTCTTTAAGCAGTTTCGATAATTACATTTTATATGTATGTTTTTCTTAAGACACCAGAGAATATATTACTGTGTTTGAATTTAGATATCAATTCCTTCTCTATGCTAATAGGGTAGTCTTTAAAATGTGTCAGTCTACCTTTTACAATGATTGACTTTAGTTGGTTTTCCACTTCAGAGTTTGGGTTTGGATTAAAAATTAAATATGCTTTAACTCTTCTCATTATACCATTTTGCATACATCCAATTAAATTCCACTAATTAGCTCTCTACCATCATTAATGTTTAAATGTTGTGTGTTCAGGCAAAGTCACTACTAACTTCCAACTATTCATATTGCCAATTATCTTACAATCAGGTTTTATTTCACTATGGATATATATATAATATATATATCCATAGTGATATATTATCTCTCTCTCTCCATATATATATATACACACACACACACACACACATACATACACATACTGGATGGTCTCTACTATAACTGTAGTATAGCTTGAAGTTGAAGATATGTTTAGGAGATTTACCATTCAATTAGAAATGTTAGGGAGATAAAGATAATATATCCTAATCCTTAAGTGATGATCATCCAAAAAATGAAGAATGGAAATCTGTTCATATCCACCATTTAATAAAAATCAGAATTTCTGACTCACTTTCCCTATATCCATACACAACACTATAAGCTCAAGAGGAATTTTATTCTTCACTTGTACTAGAGTTTCGCAAAATCCATGTAAAATTTATCTTCTTCTAGTTGTATAACACCCAAGGACCAAATTCTCTCTCCAACATGAGATACTGCTACATGAGATGCTTTTCCCACTTTCCACTGAAATATTTTACTAAAGCAAGAAAGTTTAAATATGGTAGCAATCTTCAATAATAACTGAAATGCCAGACATGAAAGTAGCTCCTATCATGTAGAAAAGAAAAAAAGGGATGTAAAAGTTGGAATTGGTGTGTACTTTTTCATAGAGAATAAAAAGCTCTATAAGTTTGTTTAGTTTTGGTCTTAATACATATACACATTTGTAATAAATATACCCAATTATTTTATGAGTAGTTGATGGGCAGTCAATGCATGTTGCATTGTCATGTGATCATTGAAGTTGCAATAAGATGACAAGTTTCTTGAGGATTCAGACTACGTCTTCTCCTCTGCATTTTTTTCATCTGTAAGACAAGAGGGGAGGATAAGGTGATGTCTAATGTCTTGTGTGTTGCCACAACTGGAGATCTTGATCTTGCCCTCTAAAGCCTAGCATACAATTGAACTCTCAATACTTATAAATAGACTGACGAGAATGATGTTACTGTATTTCACTGATTCAGAAGTGAACTTTTCATTTCACATTTACCACCTCTGAAACAGACCAATGTGATCATCAATAATGTCAATGTTCCATTGGCAATGGGTTCCTTGTTGTATTTTTGCCTCCTCTCTCAGTAGCATACACACTAATGGCACATCTTACAATAAAAGGGGACTTAGATTCAATAAAATAGGGTAGTTAGTCTCACTTCTTTCCAAAAAGTTTTGAAGCAATTTATTAATGTATGTAAAATAAGATAAAATAAATAGATGTAATATGAAAAAATGAAATAAAGTCAAGGCATGGTAAATAAAAAAAACAAGCGTATTATAAGGTCTTGTCAATTTGCAACTGTGGGCTCCAAAATTTGCTCTATATCTGAGACAAAATAGAATGTGAGAAGGATGCTTTCTTCCTAGAAAAAGTAGAGGTCTGTGTAAATTCTTTACTAGGCAATAAGCGTGCTCTGCACAATCTAGTTTTCCTATACCAAGATTTTCTATAATCTCTGGAACCTCCATTCCCTTTCCCACGACCTGACAACATTTTTTCTCCCTTTATAATTTCTTATCCTGACCACAGTATGTCTCATTTGTCAGTTCCTATTAAATTCAGTTTATCAAAAACCTAATATTTAGGGTTTTGCAGTAATGAACCAGTAATGGGAAGTGTGTGTGCTATAAGAGCAAACATGTCCCTGACTTTATGGTTTTTTTCTCAACCTCAAATTGATAAGATTAGGATGATGCTATTTTAGACCTAGGACCAATGGTTAATGGACCAAACAAATGGTTAATGTTTAGAAATACCTTGACGTGTTGCATTTGTTGTAGAGATTATCAGAGCAGCAAGTCTATTTAGAATTTGTGGTTATTTCATTTTTTCCCCGCCCGTCACAGAGTGTATTGATATATGTGCCTGGATTCTGGTGTTTATCATCACCTTGACACTGTCTATTAACAGGCTGTGGG
>PVKE010030876.1:0-19368 GCA_004027555.1 Craseonycteris thonglongyai
GCTCAACCCGCTGAGCCGTCCCGGCTTTCCCCCAGGATGGCTTTCAATGTGGCCCACCACAAATCTGTAATCTTTCCTAAACATTATGAGATATATATTTTTTTTTTTGCAATTTTTTTCTTTTTCAGTTCATCAGCTATCATTAGTGTTAGCGTATTTTATGTGTGGACCAGGACAATTCTTCTTTCAATGTGGCCCAGGGAAGCCAAAAGCTTGGACACTCCTGACTTAGACAAAGAAACAATATATTTGTGAGAAACTGACAGAACAAAAATATATATATATTATTACCACTTATTAGAGAGGAATATAAGTGAAGTTTGGGTGTTTGTTAGTGAGAAATTTAAGTAAAGTAGTAAGTTAGAAAAGAGGCAAAAAAAATTTGATTGTACATACTTTTCAAATCTGATTGTTTAACTCTAACAGTGAGGGGTATTTTGTAGGTGTGGAGAGATTTATGTCACAGGAGAAATTTATTTTCTGTATTCAAGGAGTCAAGGGTCTAGGTGCCCTTTTGGTACCCATTAACTTTAATCTGGAATATTCTATAGATCAGCAGTGTTCAATTTTTTGGCTTCCCTGAGCCATTTTGGAAGAAGAATTATCTTAGGCCACACATAAAATACACTGAACAACAGCTGATAAATTAAAAAACAAAAACAAAAACAAAGTCACAAAAAAATCTCATAATGTTATAAGAATTTGTGTTGGGCCTCATTCAAAGCCATCCTGCGCCATACATTGGACATACCTGCCATAGACCATCAGGGGATATTTTGAGGCAGCCTAAATTTCCTGGAAGTTTCATATATTAAAAGCTGGGCTGGTGACTGGAGAGAGAAAACCAGTTAAAAGCTGAGTGGTAAGAGATCTGCAAATAGAGAAGAAAACATATTATCAATTAGAAAGAGGGTGAACAAACAGAAGACAACTAATTGGAACACATTTCTTCTCATCCCATTAAATTAGTTCCCATTCCTGGGAATAAGTCAGTGTAATAAAATGTCTTTGTTTCATTTATCTGATGGAAAATATTAATCCCGTTAACAGATTTAAGTTAGATATTACTAGTCCCATTTGGTTTATATAGAAGCCACATTTTTCAGCAATTATTGCAAAAGGTCCTCCTTGCTGGGCAGTCAGTGTATCTAGAGCATGATATTTTGGGATAAAACAAAGGCATAGCTGTTAATTTCTGAAGGGAGTATTCCCAAAGTTGGCATAGTAGTGTTGAACTCTTGTTCCATTACCATGGTGAGGTTTAAGATCACCTTTTCCAATTCATAGTCTCCAAGCTGAGGAATAAGGCCCTCAAGCTGAAAAGAACTTGGAGTTGTGATATGCCAGCAGATTTTCTATGATTTCACAACTGGCATATTTATGTTGCATAACTTTATGAACAAAGGAGCCCAATTTGACTGGCATTTGGGGTTGAGTATTTCGTGAAAGAGGAGCCAAGTAACTGAGTCTATATTTTCCTGACTGTTTAATGGGAACCCTTTATATACTGTATTGCAACACAAAATAAAAAGAACAGTGTGGTTTATAGACAAGGTTAAAGTAGAATCTGTAGTTCCCAGGATCTAAAATATTTCATGATACCCATACACCTCTAGTCTCCACATGCCCCTGCCAATCTGTGAGAGCAAAACAGATTGTGAACTAGCTGGTGTAGAAGGCCCTTAGTCTGGTTTCAGCAGCTATAAGGCTGGATTCTGTCACCTGGTCAAATAAGTCCAGATTTTTTGGTCCACTGATATGTAATCTGTGGTATTGGGCAGCTTAATCAACAGAACCACTGTAATACCCCAAAGTTACACAAGAGTGGCTTGTGAGCCATCCAAATCATTTGGTGATTTGGCAGGTGATTTGTGCCCAGAAGGGTAGTGCTGGTGTTGCTTATAATCTTGGCAGGTCTGAAGATGCCACCTGTGAAATCAAACCACAGATTTTGTAATATTGTCCTGGTATATCTTCCAGAAAAATTCCAGTATATGCTTGCTTTCAATGCAAAGGGAAATTTTTTTCACCTATAGACTTCATCTGGGTAAGGAACATTCTTTGATCTTCTACAGTTTTCCCCAGGCCCAGAAAGAGACGCAGAATGACTTTTGTCTTCTCATGGATGCCATACCATGTTCATCTGTCTTCAGTACTTAGCCCACCAGGTATTCACATCAGCAGCAATGCAGACTAACTAGTTAAGGTTTTTTTGCACTATTGAGATGTTGACACACCAACAATCTGATTAGTTAGTTATCGTGGCCAGGGTTTGGTAAACCGGCATAAGGGGGTATTTAGTCTTTGCCTGACCTGTTGAAAAAAGAATGTTAATAAGAGTAAGACACGGGCTGGAGAAGAGCCCATAGTGGACACTTAGAAAGAGGAAGATGTAGAGAGAGAAAGGAGGATAGAGACAAGTGCTCTGCAGTCAGCCTGCTAATAAATAATTAATAAATGTGGGGCAGTTCTAGCCAGAGCTATAAAGGAGGAGAAAGAAATAAAAGGCATACAAATTGCAAATGAAGAAATAAATTGTCATTTTTTTCAGACACATGATTCTTTACATAGAAAACCCTGAAGACTCCCCCAGAAAACTATTATAAACAATAAATACAGTAAAGTTGTAGGATACAAAATCAAAATACAAAAAAATTCATTGTGTTCCTATTTATTAGCAATAAAATTTCAGAAAAATTAATAAAAAATAGTTATTTTTGCAATTACAACAATAAGAATAAAATACCTAGGACCTCTAGACTGAAAACTACAGAACATTATTAAGAGAAATTGAAGAAGACAAAGAAATGGAAAGATATTCCATGTCCATGGATTATTGGAAGAATCAACATAGTTAAAATGACCATGTTACCCAAAGCAATATACAGTTTTAATGCAATCCCCATCAAAATCCCAAAGGCATTTTTAAAAGAAACACAACAAAAAATCATCAGATTTGTATGGAACCACAAAAAAAACCTGAATAACCAAAGCAATCCTGAGAAAAATGAACAGTTAGAGGTGTCACACTCCCTTACTTTACATTATACTACAAAGCAACAATAATCAAAATAGCATGGTATTGGTAGAAAAACAGACACATAGATGAATGAAACAGAATTGAGAGCGCAGAAATAAAACCACATATATATGGGCAAATAATTTTTAACAAAGGAGCCAAAAACATACAATGGAGAAAAGAAAGTCTTTTTAATAAATGGTACTGGGAAAATTGGAAAGCCACAAGCAAAAGAATGAATTTAGACTATATGTCACCATATACCAAAATTAACTCGAAATGAATCAAAGACCTAAATATAAGACCTAAAACAAAAAATACATAGAATTAAGCATAGGTGCTTAACTTATGGATCTTGGTCTTAGAGAGGAATTTATAAATTTGACCTCAAAGGAAGTAAAAGCAAAAATAAATGAAAGGGATTATATTAAAATAAAAAGCTTCTGCATAGCAAAAGAAACCATTAACGAAACAAAGAGGCAGCCAACTGAATAGCAGTAGATTCAAACAATGCTTCCAAAGGTGCTAATATCCAAAATATATAAAGAACTCATACAACCACAACCACAACAAAAAAACAATCTAGTTAAAAAATGGGCAGTAGACCTGAAAAGTCGCTTCTCTCAAGAAGACATACAGAAGGCCAACAGATATATGATAAGATACTCAACTTAAGGTGACCAGATTTTAACATTGGTAAAGCGGGACACCATTGACCGGGGGGGAGGGGGTTCTTGATTAAAAATTTGGTCTATCTCCCGCCGTTCCCTAGCTTGTTGTGCATTCTTTCCAAAAATCGGGACTTTTTAAAAACGCCGCGGGACGCGGGACAAATTGTTAAAAATTGGGACTGTCCCGCCAAAAGCGGGACGTCTGGTCACCCTACTATTAGGTAAGTGCAGATCAAAACCACAATGAGATATTGCCTCACACCTGTTAGAATGGCTATCAACAAGACGGGTAGTGTTAGAAAGGCTGTGGAGAAAAAGGAACCCTTATATACTGCTCGTGAGAATGTAAATTCATACAGTCACTGTGGAAAACAGTATGAAGTTTCCTCAGAAAAATTAAGAATAGAATTACCAAATGACTTAGCAATCCCTCTTCTGGGTATCTACTGTCAAAATTTGAAAACATGGGGAAGCCAGGATGTTTCAGTGGGTTAAGCGCTCACTTTGCAGCGCCGGGGACCAAGGATCGAATCCCGGCCCCGGCCCATGCGGACCCACATGCTGACCTGGGGAGTGCCCCCAGTTCAGTTCTCTCTCTGTCTCTGTATCTCTCTCTGTCAAAAAACAAAAAAACAGACAAACAAAAATTTGAAAACATTTATTCAGAACATTATATGTACATCTACGTTTACTGTAGCATTACTCATTGTGGCCAAGACTGTTAGGAGCCAGTCGTGTGCCTGAACAAAGAGGTTTTAGGGGGCCTTGATGGCAGGGCCTTAGTTCCCTTGACCTCTCAGGGAAGGCCGACCTGGGGCCTTGATGGCAGAGCCTTGGTCCCCCTTTTCATCTCCCTCGGGGGGTAGTTGGGTGATTATAGAAAAACGTATACGTGCAGCTTCGCATGAAGGTCAGACAGCTGACACCAGGTGTTAGCTCACAGGCTGTGGATGAAAGGAATGCATGGGAGAGGGCCTGCATGTTCCTGATAACAAACTGCCTGCACTGTACTTCAGTTAATGAGTAGTTTTTGCTGTGGTTGAAAAACTCCTTTTTGTCTTTCCTTGCCCCTTGTAATGACGTGAACCTTGGCTACATAAGTGATTGAATAAAGCTATTCGGGGCTGCTCCTATTGAGGACAGTCAGCAGATCATTTGGTCTGTCTCAATTCCCATTGCTCGAACTCAGGGATTTCGTTCACCCAGACTGGTTCCTGGCACAAGACATGGAAACAACTAAAGTGTCCTTTAATAGATATTGGATAAAGATGTGGTACATATATACAATGGAATACTACTCAGTCAAAGGAAAGATAAAATACTGCCTTTTTTTGACAATATGGATCTTGAGAATATCAAGCTATGCAAAATAAATCAGATGGAAAAATTCAAGCAACATGACTTCACTCACATGTGGGATATAAAACTGAAAGCATCAAAGACACAAAACAAACAGAAACTTATAGACAGAAGTTTAGTAGTTGTAAGAGGGTAAGGAGATGAGGGGGGAGGTAGAAAAGGGTAAAGTGAGCCAAATAAATGGTGACAGAAGGAGACTTGACGTGAGCACACTGTGCAACATACAGATGATATATTATACAATGTATACTTGAAATCTATATAATTTTATTAAGCAATGTCAACCCAATACATTTAATGAAATTTTAAAAAATTAAAAATAAATAAATGGGAAAACATATTTACTAAAAAAGGAGGTTATTTTTTGTTGTTGGTTTTAGTTTTGGGTTTTTACTTCTGGGGGCTAAAAGGGAAGGGAATAAGTAAAAACAAAATGTTTTGATCTGTAATATTGGGAAAAGATGTCTACATTGTGGTGCCATCTGTTTCCACAGTCTGGGAACTGGCCTTGGAAATTCTTAGTTTAAGGTCCCCTGTCGTGGTTATCTCCCAGTAGGCATGAGAATGATGGATTGGGTCTATTTTAGCATGGCTTGCATGGATCCAGATAGATTTTTCTTTTACTTTGATGGCAGTGTAGGTAGTTAGCAGTACTTCACAAGGTCCTTCCCAGGGAGGTGACAGTGCGTGTTCTAAAGACCTTGATGTACACCTGATATCCTGGTCAGAAGGGACGGCAAGCCTTGTTTGTGTTGGAGGCCATGCCTCTTTGATCTGTTGGTGGTATGCTTCAAGCATACTACTAGTTAGTTCTTATTCATAGCTAGTCATAGCATCAGATTGTTCACTTAAATTTCCATAATATTCATTTAATCTAGGAATGGAAGGTGTAGAGATACCACTGAGTGAACCAATACTATTTCAAAAGGCGTTAATCCATATCTCCTATTTGGAATATTCCAGATCTTTCTTCCTAAGAGCCAAGACCAAAGCTTCTGGCTATTTAAGCCCAGTTTCTTGACAGATATTTCCTAAAGTTCTTTTTATATCCAGATATGTGTGTTCCATTTGCCCTAATAACTGAGAGTGGTATGGGAAATGAAATTGTAATGATTATCCCAGAGTTTATCTCTGCTGTAAAATGAATTCTTCATCTGATTCAATCCATATGGAAATGCCAAAGTACAGAATAATCTCAGTAATTAATTTCTTTACCAAAATTGTGCCATCAACACGTCCAATCAGGTGGCGTTCAGTTCACCCACTAAACAGACAATAACTGAACAGTGAAAATAACCTAAATTCTATAAAAATCTATTTGGAGTGCCACAGAGCACATTGAGGGCTTAGGAGGACTTCCTGAAATACATTGATTTCTTCCAGAAGTTAGGTAAGATTTACAAGTAGTACACTGGGAAATGATATGGTCAGAAATTTTGTGGATCCCAGGGCAAAACCAATTGTCTTTTAGTTCCTTAATTATCTGTCTGCATATGTCTCCCATTTGGAGGGAGAATAAGTATAATACAAGCCAAAAAGCCAAAAGGGAAAAAGGTATAAGTCTGTTAGGCCCAATGTGTAATCTATATAATTGTCCAACACACTTTTTTTTAATCTACCTGTCATTTTCAGACTATGGCGTATTTGCCTCGTAGTTAAAAATATCAGTGAGGGATTAAGGCAGATTTAAAAGTTGGGCAGAGAGGATAAAGGAGTCCTTTTAGAGCTGCATGTTTAGCAGTTCTGTCAATCCTGTAGTTTCCTGAAGACATAGTATCCGTTTTCTTAGTATGAGCAGAACAATGAACAATAGCAATTTTAGAAGGGAGGTGAATAGTTTGTAACAGGGCTGCAATTATATGCCCATTAGCAATAGGAGTACCCACAGAAGTTCACAATCCATGGGATTTCTGAATTGTGCTGTAGCATGACTGACTTCAAAGGCATATTTAGAGTCTGTGGAAATAATGGTAATTTGTCCTTTTGCTAACGTTCAAGCTGTAGTAAGAGCTATGAATTTAGGCACTTGGGCAGATTGTATAGTGGGCTTCTATAGTGGATTGTATAGTGAGAGTATGCTTCTAGCATTTCATTTGGGGAATTATAGCATAGTCACTTACTATTTTTCCCCAGAAATACCATTTACAGGGCCATCACAACATAAAAGTCCTGGTTTTCTAAAGAAACGTCCCAAAGATCCTTGTATGGCTTTGAGACCATTTTTATAATTGCTAGGTAAGGTGAAGCAGTTTTGCTGCCCCCAAGTACACCTTTTTGGGATATTATTTTAAGCTGGTTATTTTTAAGAAACAAAAGACTCAAAAGGAATCTTTGACCCTCCCCCTCACCTGCCTAAAGGAATTTTGATAGAAAAACCTGCTCAAAGAAAGGGAGCTATTGCCTTAACATAAATAAACTGCGTGTGACAAAACAGGGGAGAACCTAGAAACATCTGTTGTTAGATTCTCCTCCAGGTCTCAAAGTTCCTGGGTGGTCTGGCAAGAAGTTGTTTAGCAACTGTTTGCTCTTTCTCCTCTACCTGTGATGTGCCTGCTTTCCCTTTGAAGTCCCATACCTCTGCCCAGCCCCCTACCCCCACCGGAGTCCAGAATGGCACATAAAAAATGGCATAGAACTGCCCAACTTGTCCTCAAGTCTGTACATAAGTAACACATTTGGTTATTTTCTCTTATTAATCTGTCTCATGTCAATTTGAATATTAGACCAGCCAGAAGGATATAGAAGGAAAAAATTATTTTTCCTCCCCACCAAGGCAATCATGTGGAAGGGGTAGTAAAATAGCTGGATTTACAGTGTTACAACAATGCAAGATGATGGAGGACTTAGTTAGAAGGGTCTGTTCACAGGCTGTCCAGTTCTGGTGTGGAAGATTACAGCCTGTACACTTGCAGAATAGTAGACACAGCGTGGGGAACAGAGATAAACAGGGGAGCCCAATGTTAAGAGTACTGGTTCTGTCAATTAATCAATATGGCAGCTCTGGTTACCGTGGGTATTGATAGGGGCGTGCCCAATGCTATAAGGGTCAATTTTGCACAAGAAATAGGCTAAAGGATGATTCTGAGGCAAATGATTGCCCAAGAATACCTGTAGCAATCCCATTATTTTCATAGCTGTATAAATGGTTTGTTAAAATTATGTAGCTAAGAAATGTAGGATGTGTGGACAGAGCTAATCTCAGGCCTACAAAGGTTAGTGCCTTTAAGGGCCAGAAAATAGGTTCTGGGAGAAGAGCATACAGTGGTTTAGCAAGGGTTATGAAATTAGGACTTTACTGATGACAGCATCTAGCTGCTCCTAAAACTTTATCTACCTGGTTTTTCATTTTGGGGAGAGAGATGGACAAAACTGGCTCCAGGCATTTCCGGATGAGCTGTTGAATACGCTCAGATACGTCATGCCCTAAGTAGGTAACAGTTGTTTGTACCCATTGAACTTTAGATCTGGAGACTTTATAGTCTTGTTCATCTAGTCGGGTCTTTAAGAGAGTGAGGGAATCTATCTAAGTTCCCTGCTCAGGTTTATTATAGAACAAAAGGTCAATAATATATTGTAGTAGCATGAAGCTTTGGGTAAAGGTTATAGAATCTAAATTGACCTTAAGAACTTGAAAAAATATGGAGGAATATTCCTGAGGTATGCAAGTCCATATTAACTGTCTCCCTTTAAATGTAAGTGAAAAAAGAAATTGTGAGCTGGGGTGCGAAGGGATTAAAAAAAAAAGCAGAGCAGAGGTCAACTACTGTAAACTGGCTGCAGGAATTGAGGTGAGAATAATAGCCACATTTGGGACTACAGGGTGCCAAGGAATTACAACAGTTTATGGCTCTTAGGTCCTGTACAAATTAATAAATTTGATTCCCATCTGAATGAAATTTGCCTTCTTTCTTTACTGGCAAGATTGGAAGGTTACAGGATGATAAAATAAAAATTTATATACTATTTTAAGAGAGAGTCTATTACAGGGTTAATTTTTTGTTTTGTATCTGTAATCATTTGATTGTAGACTTTTCAGCTTGAGTTGTTTTCACACCCTGGAAGAGGGGCCTTCCAGATGTGGGGAGGACACCTGTCACCTGAGAGATTTAGTTCTTGCATTCAAGGTAACAAGGGAGGGTCAGGGTGCCTTCTGGCAATAGCTGCTTCGCAAGTAACTTTAACTTGAAGTAATCAAATTAAATATGCCATTGTGGGATATTTGGGGGCAGCCTGCCTTGGGCTCCGATATTTTAGAGCTTGTTACCACGATGAAAGATTATAATTAATTCCCATTAGATCTTAAAACTATCTTTTTGTTTAAGTATAAAAAAACTTAATTTTTAGATAGCTGGAGATATTTGCCTATTTCATATTAATTCTAAGATAAGATTCTTTTTTTTAATATTTATTGTTTTGACACAGAGACAGAGAGAGACAGCGAGGAGGGGGAGGGTCCAAAGCAGTCTCCATAGTTGTACATCATCATATAGGGCTCCATACAGGCATCACATATGGGTCCACATGGGTTGGGGCTGGGACCAGGACTTGATCCTTGGACCCCAGGGCTGCAAGGTGAGCGAGTGCTCAACCTGCTGAGCCATGCTGGCATCCCCTTATGATAATATTCTTGAGCTTTAACTAATTCCAGGTTGAGTTATTGCATCAAAAAATGTTTAAATTAATATTCTGATGACAAACACTGAAAACTTTGAGCACATTTTAAATATTTGAGGGGATTCTGGGAAAGGTAAGCTCAGTGGTTGAGCATGTGCCTCACAATTGCAAGGTCTGGGGTTTGATTCCTGACTCTGGCCCATGCTAACTCCGTATGATGAGCTGTGGCACAACTGGTAACTTCCGGGATAGCTTGCCTGCATGGTCCCACATCCACTGTGTAGTATGAAACCACATCACAACTTAAAATGTACAAGTACGGAGACTACTCTGAGCCTCTCCCACTTCTCTCTCAAACAATAAATATTTTTTAAATTTATTTGAGGTTTATAAAGTATATGTAAACTCTAAAGCTTTTGAGAAATATCTGCAAATAAATTTTCTACTTTCTAGTCTTTTTCAACTAAAATAGGGCTAAAGTGCACCCAGAAGTGTTTTAACAGGTGAGGAGAGAGGACAATATGTGATGGGGGGGGGGGGGCTTCCCCTTTCCATCAGCTGTGTCCTCCATATGCAAACCACAGCCAGTAGCAGATCCTCTTAGTATTTGGGACCATTGAGTAGAAAACCTTACTAGAGAACTGCTCTTCTCCCCCAGTGGACAAGCAGAAGATAGTAATGCCATAGAACCCAATACTGGCTATTAAACTGCACTGTTCACAGTGGCCAAATCATGGAAACAACCAAAGTGTCCTTTGATAGATGACTGGATAAAGAAGTTGTACATTTATACAATGAACTATTACTCAGCGATAAGAAAAGATGAAATACAGTCATTTGTGACAACATGGATGGACCCTGAAACCATCTTATTAAGCGAAATAAGAGACTGAATCAAGAAACATATGGCCTCACTTGTAGGTGGAATATAAAACTGAAAGTAACAAAGAAACAAAACTTATGGAGACAATAGTTTGGTGGTTACCTGAGGGTAAAGGTGGAGCGGGTAGAGTAGGGGGAAGGAGGTGGGAGTGGGCACCATATACATGGTGATGGAAGGAGAGCTGACTCTGGGTCATGAGCACTTAATACAATGCATGGATGATGTAATGTAGAGTTGTACACCTGGAAACTAAGTTGCCAACCAATGTCACCCCAATAAATTTAACAAAAACAAAAAACAAACCCCAAACTGCATTCTTCCAAAATGCCTTGTCTAAATCTTACATAATCTGTTCAATTTTTTTGTCCTTGCCACACCCTCTTCTTCAGACATTTCTGCCTGGAGAATTAATCTTATTTTTAATCAGACTCATACACAACACTAGTTGGTTATAATGTACCATATCAACTATTAAATTGAATATTTGAGTGCTGGTAGCTAATGAAAAAAGAATAATTTGTGGAGACAAGTCATTGGTTTCTGAATGGCTGATTTTAATGGTGGCATATAAGTTCCAAATGCATTCATTCAGTCATGCCCACTTGAAAAAAGTAAAACTTATAGTAACCACATTCACCATGAAACAGTATTGTATTTATTTTATATTTAACATAATCAGAAATGATTCATTTTCTAAGCAACTGGAAAAGTCCCAGTTCAATTGATCCTATAAATGAAATAAACTAAAATATGGCTTTCTCCTCCCCAATAACTACAAAAGAAAACCCACTTATGTTATTTCATTTAAGTGAATTGTACTTGTTACTAAAACATGTTTAGAGATAATAATGCTTCACATTTGGAAGACTGAGCAGCTGTATACCATGATCTGGATAGAGCCTAGGTAACTGCCTATAAAAGAAATAACTGTTTTAACTTGTCCTTAATAAGTTATATTGAATCTTTTTGCAGTAATTCATTAACTAGAATAACCCCTCCATCAAAAAACTGAAGTTTATGTATGTTTAAGTATTTGGGAATGATTCCTAATAATTCTCTACAAAAGATCATAAATAACAGTAAAAGTTATGTTTAATAAAATAATTAAAAATTTTTCTTTATCTTTCCCAAAGAACTTATGTTTTGCCCTCCTGAATGTATTATGGGTGTCCTTTTGAAACCAACTGTTTGATTCTTCAAATTACTTGTCCCAGGAATATAAATTTCATTTGCTGTTAAGCTTACACTGAAAGGTATAAAAATGAGAGTCCCAATAAGCAAATTCTATATAATCCCAATAACAGGCATTAGCAATAGGGTAATTAATGTCCAGACACATCTCAAAAAATGCCCTTCTAGAAAGATGAGGTAGCACAGCTACATAAAATATGATGGGTCTAATTTTAGCACGTAGTTTGGGGAAATGGACTCTAAAGTCCTATATTTATATCAGTGGTGGAGAAAAATCCCTCAAACCTATCAACTTAAATGCAAATCAGATGCAATCACACTACAACAAGAGTGTTGAGTATTTTTAAATTAAGTTTCTTTTTAATTTTCAATTTTGATAAATTAAAAAATCCATACTCTTTAGAGTAAAGGGGGCACAATGTTAACCAGCAGGGGCTCCAGGTAAGGGCGGTATGATGTTTGTTCCCTGTACTAACACTTTTAACTTTACTGTTAATTTGCAAATTTTCAAAATAAAAACGTCCATTAAAAAAAAATTACAAAGTAAAAATACAGGACATAGACACAAAGTATTGTGTCTCCAAATATCATTGGTCTTAGACTTAAAAAAATAAATAAATAAATAAATAAAAAGGTCCTGTCTTGTAGGTAAAATCTTTCTGCTAAAAGAGAGAATGGGACACATTTGACATGTGTTAAAAGAACAAGCATACAATGCCCTCATTGCTGTCATCCCTTGAATTTTCAGGCTGCCATATCAAATAATGCAAAGCGTAACAATAACTGATTTGCACGTTTACAAATGATGGTAAAGTTTTAGGAAATGTGACTTTCGTTCAGGAGTGTCAGTATAGCAAAGCTCTCCATAAAATGAAAATGTTTTCTAACTTGGAGGAATAAAAATGTTTTCTCATTTGAAGGCCTGAAAACTGGTATTATGTGTTTCTCATGTGTCATTTAAGTTGGATATGCTTTAAAAATAAAGTACATTGTTTTGATTTTCTGTTTCAAGTCTCAGTTAAATGATAAAGCTTCACATTTCCTGTTAGATCTTTGGCTGAACAGTATCAGCTTAGCAAAAGATCAAGGTGCTTTTTGTTGTTGTTGTTGTTTTTAATCTTCTTTCACTTGGAGAAGAGACAACACAATAGAAATCTCAAATCACCTCTCTTTTTCTGAAAATGTAGAGTAAAAACCATATGCTGTGAATAATAATTTACAACTCCTGAAACTATCTGCCCCAAACCTTTGGATTCCCAGGCCTTCAAATACACCACGTGGAAGAGCAGCACACCTCTTCGCTCCTCTGAGGCTCTCAGAGAAGGAGACTTACAATGCAAGGGTTAAGGAGCAACCAATGGGCAGGTAAATGAAGAAGCAAGGGCAGTGGAAGCCAGTTCCTTTCAATTGGAGACACAAGTGACATTAGGAAGCAACACCCTGGGAGGCTGAACACAAGTGAAAAACAGCCTTAATTTCTGGGGATAGTACCAACTGCTGGTTTTTAACCTTATCATAGGCCTCAAATGGACACCTTCTCTCCCCTCTATACCTATATTTCACCCTTTCTTTGTTTTCTACACTAATTATTTCAATGGGACTGTATAAGAGAGCTGAGGCATTAATACGAAAACAAGTTCTACAGGGCACCATAAAAACAAGTTCTTACACAACTTGATAGCAAGGTCTAGGGAAACTGGAGGGAGGAGTAGAGAGACAAATATTTGGAAAGCTGAATGTTTTTCTGTAGAAACTATAATAAAGATATCTGAACTCTTTTAATAATCTATCTTTTCTAATCATCTAAGATGATTCACAGAATCAACTAAACTAGAAACTCCCTTTTTCATTTTTAAAAACATGTACATTGGTAGAAGCAAAAATTAGAAATATTTACATTCAGTCAAGCCCGTTTTTTCTCAAGTTCCCTGAGATGACATACACAGACACACTACACAATGCAATGTTACAGCAAAAAGTAAATTATTCACAAGAACCCTTTACAGTAAAGTCAAATTTCTAATTCAACAAATATAACCTACGGTATAAATTATATACTTATGATTGGTTGTTGCTACAAATTTATTCAAATCAGGAAAAGTATCATATTTAAAGCTCTCAAAGTAATGTTGGCACAGGTCAAATTTTATCATTTTGTTAAGTCCCTGAGCTCTTTTAACAGGTTGGATTTTGCATTCTACCTCTTCCCAGGCCACCTGGGCCACCTCTCCTCCCAATGCCTCATATCCTGCCCTGTACTCATGTTAAGTCACTGTCTAACGCCATAACCTCTAACCAATTGCACTCTGCAGACACCATGTAGATTCTCTGACATGAGGAGTTGGGGTCTCTGGTCCAAAGAGCATCCCAAACCATTTTTCTGTTTATTAACAGGGCAGAAGAATCAGTGTGGGTTCATCTCATGTAGCCTTATTATCTAAAGTCAATTACAATAAATGGTCAGTGTTTTAATGTCTCCAGGGCTTTATGCCTCAGATGTTCATCCAAACACTGGATGGCAAAGAGGTCGATGTCCGTGTCAAACTTATTGGCAAACAAGTGGTGCATGCGCAGTATCCAGTTCAAGTCACCTGCTCCAAAAACACACACGGAGCGTACGTGGACACCATTGCAAGGTGGGTAGGGGGCACCCTTGGAAACATCACCTTCAAAGTACTGCCACTTGACAAACCTAGCAATTGAATGCATGTCGGACATGTCATACTTATGGCTTAAGGACAGTGAGCCGGGGACTTCAGGGATCCTCTGAATAGTAGCCCAAAGATACTCATCTGGGCTATATGTGTCTTTTGCCCACTCCATAAATGTTTGGATTTTTTCATTCTCTAGCACATACTGGACATAATTCCTACTGACCACAAAATACGCACTGCCTGAAAACAGAGGTGTTTCAAGAGGAGGGTGCATTTTGTCCATCCCTGTGTTTGTCAGCTTTCCATTAACAACTGTATAGTGCTTTTTCCACCTTTCTTTTTTATTGGATGGCATTCTCTCAGTTTCTAGATTGTTTTCTCCCATTAACGACTTGAGTTTCCTGACGATTTCCAGGTTGGTTTTAATAGGAAAATCCATACCACAAAGATTGATCAAGTACTTCCAGTCTGCACTCATTCTGTACAGATCCTGAATACAGTTGAGATCAGCCTGAACCCGACTCCACGAGGCATACACCACACTCTCCAGTTGACTGGCCACAAAGACATTACTGAAACAGGATGCAATGCCAATCACCGCGGCCAGAAAGGAATCCTCTGACTTTTTGTCCACATGAATGCAATAGAAATTCTGAGGCATATAGATGGCCCTCAGGAGCCTGTCAAGCATTTCAATTTTGTGATGGACCACTATGGAATATGCTATTGGAAACTCTGCCTCTTCTTTACTAAGGGGTTCTACAATATACTTGCGCCTCTTGATGAAAGAAGTACAATCACTAGTCATGTTTATATAGTCATAGGTTGTCCACCGAGGACGCCTTCCAAATTTCACTGTTAGAATCTCAAGCTTTACCTTTTCGATTTCATTTATATCACCTTGTAAAACTTTGGAGCAATTAATATTACCACTAGGATTCTCTCCAACCAGCTCCAAATGCCGAACACTGACAAATTCAGGTTTCTGATAAATTCTGAAAACAGAGAATGTGACTAGGGAAAAAACAAGAAGCAGGAAGAAGTATTTAGAGGGGTAAGAAAAAAGTCTCCTTCGTAGCAACTTCCTCAGCATCTCAAACAACAATAGGGGACTTTCCTTTATCAAGGGCAGTCTTCCAGGCTTCCAGCAGTAAAGATTTTCCGTCTGTCTTGGCCTTGAGAGTTGTCAGTTTCCATTTATTAGAAGTACAAAGAGATCCTGAAGTGGAGAAGAGAACTAAAAAAAAGAAAAGAAATGATACATATAATACAGTCTTTTATGACATCTTCTCAGGCTCAAAGATTGTCCTCTTTGCTATGAAGTCAGATGTTAAGAACAAAAACAAAACAGGTCAATCAGAGGGAGATGGGTAGTGTAACAGGAAACTTTCAGTCTCTAATATTAATGCCACATTGTTTAAAAAATAAACAAATAAAATCAACCAAAAAGCCAAGTACAAGGATGTGCTTAAATATCCTACAATAAACATTTTACCTCTCCAGGTATATTGAGGAGCAAAACACTGTTGAAGAGCTAGGCTATGATTGCTGAACTCTCCATAGTAGGTGGGTTTTTTTATCCTGTGCCAGTTCTAATTAGCACCCCTTGCCTTGATATTGTTACGAGTCTAGGTTCCTCCTGACATATCCATGAATGTCCATCAGTTGATATTAATAGCCTTAAATATTTGAAGAGATCAGACCTATTCTGCTTTTCATCAATTTAGGACTGGAGGTGGACTTACGGGCAAGTTCTACATGGCAGTAACTTCTAAGAATCTTGGAAAAAACACCAAGCCAATTGAATTCTCAAACCAGACCAGAAAGGCTCAGCTGAAACCAGGCCAGATTTGTGACTGTTTTGGTTTGACCTCTAGACATACAAAATACAAAATAGAGACACAGCCTTACATTTTTTGTATTGGTATAACAGGTTATAATATTTAGGATTTGCAGGAAAAACAACAGTTGTATGTAAATTATAATTTATGACAGTACTTATATATCTTTATTCAAGTCAGGAACCCAAGCCATTTTGATTATATAAAACTTTTACAAATATTTAGAAATCATTTTCTTCTCAAAAATCAATTTTATAACTTGGCAATTGGTTCTATAACTAATAAATGCTACTGTTCTAACAAAGAAAGTCAAATACCAGCAACTGTATCCATAGCAGGTTTATAGAAATTTAAAACTTATTTTTAACACCAGTATTAGCACTAGAACATTAAAATATTTAATTAGTAAATAAACTATGAATATTAATCATGCAAATAAAAATAAATATTGACAATTATTCATACAGAATAATGTTAGGAAAAGTACTCAGACTTTTTACCATTTGGAATCAAGGAAAGCCTGGCCCATTTAGTTCTCTGATCCTAGGTAACATCCTGAGCCCATGTACACTGTGTCTCGTGCAGTCAGATTTCTTCATTTTACCAGGCATCCAGTAGTGGTGTCATGCCCCATAAAGCTTTTTTAAAAATCTGTGAAATAAAAAGGGAAATGTGTGAAGGGATGTAATACACATGTAAGTATATACATACTCAGAAAGCATGCTGCTGGTCTAATCCTACCTTTTTTTCCTCAAAATTATGGCTGGTTGATTCTCTCTTTTAAAATTTTCTTCTCTCTAGTCTCACTTATTTTCATAATGCTGTGTTTTCTAAAGATTTGAAAACACCTTGCAAGCTTTTTCAATGAAAACTCCAGTAGCATATCCCAAAGTGTGTGCAGAGGAACAGTTTAAAGGTTCAATATGATTGGAAAATTCAATGTATCCCATTCCCACTGTGAAACCTCCCAATGTCCAGTAGTTCACTAGAAGACAATCCTGCAATTAAATTAGCTGCTTATCTCATCTTCTTCTGACTATCATGCCACCCCACTCCAAACTTCTATTAGAAAGCAAGGGGAAACTGGGATGGCTCAGTGGGTTAAGCGCTCACTTTGTAGCGCCGGGGACCGAGGATCAAATCCTGGCTCTGGCCCGTGTGGACCCATGTGCTGAACTGGGGAGTTCCCCCAGTTCAGTTCTCTCTCTGTCTCTGTATCTCTATTTCTCAATCTCTCAATCTCTCTCTCTCTCTCTCTCTCTCTCTCTCTCTCTCTCTCTCTCTCTCTCATCAAAAACAATTAAATTAAAAAAAAAAGCAAAGACTGAAAAATTCTGCTAAAATACTTAATCCACTCAATCATTAAAACATCAGCTTCCTAAACAAAATTATGCTCTTAAGCAATTCCTGCCCCTTACTGGTTTAAGGCATTTGAGGAAATCTCTTGTCTAATCATTAGGGACCCTCTAAACTAACAGAACTGAGATTTAGGTGGCCTCATTCAACAAAGAATATAGACTTTAGAAAATTAACTCAGGAAAGTCTCTAAGCAGACAAATAGCAACAAAAGCAAACCCTGGTCTTAGAGCAGGGGCAGAGGTCTGATTTCCAAAGTTGACACATTATAAAGTGTCCACTTTCAATAATAAAATTACAAGGCATATAAAATATAAGTCTGGCTCATATGCAGGGAAAAAGTACCGTAGTCAACAAAAGCTGTCCCTAAGGAAGCACAGGCATTGGACTTAACAAAGACTTAAAGTCAGCTATTATAAACATGTTCAAAGAACAAAGGAACTAAAAATATACAAATTTAACCAAATTGAGAATTTCCAGAAAGGGATAGAAATTATAAAAAAGAATCAATACAAATCAGGAATTGAAAGTACAATAACTGAATTGGAAAAACTGACTAGAAGGGCTCAACAGCAGGTTTGAACTGACAGAAGAGAGAATCAGTGGAACTGAGGACAGGTCAAATGAAAGTATGCAGTCTGAAGAAAAAAAAGAACAAAGAATTAAGAAAAATAAATAGAGGGGATGCCAGCATAGCTCCGCAGGTCGAGCACTTGCCTTGCAACCGTAAGGTCTGGGGTTCCATTCCTAGCCCCAGCCCATGCAGACCCATATGCTGAACTGTGGAGCAACTGGTAACCATCAATCCTGGCAGTGAAGGTTTTCACCTCTCATGCTGGAGACCCCAGTTCGGTTCCCGCCCCATGCAGCCCCACAACCACTGTGTGGAATAAAACCACGTCACAATTAATGATGTACAACTATGGAGACTGCTCTGGGCCTTCTTCCCTTCTCTCTCTCTTACACCTCTAAAAATAATAAATAAAAATAAACAAAAATAGAGCCTCAGAGATCTTAGATACTAACAAATGCATAATAGGAGTCACAGAAGAAAAGGGTGGAGGAAGGGTGGAAAATGGGGGAGAGCTGCATGAACAAGCACTGAGAGGGGGTAGAAAAATACTTAATAAAAACTTCTCAGACTGATTAAAAAAAAATTAATCTGCACATCCAAAAGGCCCAATCACCTCCAAATATACAAAATGGTATAATCATTTTGGCAGTTTGGCAGCTTCTTACAATGCCAAACATATGCTAACCATTCAATCTCGCAATCACCCTCCTAGGTGTTAACACAAATTGAAAACATCTGCCCACACAAAAACCTGCATGAAAATGTTTATAGCAGCTTTATTTATAATTGCCAAAAATTGGAAGCAATCAAGATGTCCATCATAGGTGAATGAAAATAATTGTGGTATACATTCATAACATGGAATATTATTCAGTGAAAAAATAAAAATAAAAAGGAAATGAGAAAAAGCTGGGATGGCTCAGCGGGTGGGTTAAGCGCTCACTTTGAAGCCCTTGGGGACCGAGGATCGAATCCCGGCCCCGGCCCATGCGGACCCACATGCTAAACTGGGGTTTGCCACCAGTTCAGTTCTTGCCAGGACCTATGTGTGAGGGTCCCGGACCAGTTCCTGCCCTGTGCCCACCTGTGAAGTGAAACTATATGGAAAACTAATGTCAACTATGGAGACTGCTCTAGGCCCTCCCCCTTCTCTCTGTCTCTCTCTGTCTCTGTTTCTCTCTGTCAAAAATCAATAAAATAAATCTT
>PVKE010030877.1:0-19368 GCA_004027555.1 Craseonycteris thonglongyai
AGAAGGTGATAATAATATTCACAGTAGTGATTTTAGCAGCTCACATAACTAGAAGAATATGGGTTCCAGGTCCAATTCTAGTGCTTTCTATTCATGACTCATGCCAACCCAGTGAGATAGACATGACTTTTATCCAACATAGACAAAATTGATGCTAGTAAGGACTCATAACTCACCCAAAGTTACACAGCTAGTGAGGGGTGGCACTGAGATTCGAACCCAGCTAATCTTGCTCCAAAGCCAGAACCTTGACCAGTACATTCCTTCCCCCAATCTCTCTGCCTTAGCTGATTTAATACACCAGCCTATAGTTCCATTCCAGATTTCTGTTCTGTTTGTGTAACAGGATCTTCATCATTTAAATTAAATGCACTGCAGTTATAACAAAGCAATAATAGTACTTCTTACTGATATGTGGGAATTTGGAATCCATGAAACCCCCAGCCCACCCCCAAAGGAACCAGGCAAGGATGCACAGGAAGGGAAATAGCTGTTAAGTCGCAACATTAAGGCCGCACAGATGCATTTGTTAAGTGCATGAGAGAGAATTTGTTTTTCTGGAATGTAACATAAATCATCCAGAAAATCAGTTACAAAGCACTTCCAGGGACTCCACAAACCAGACTGGAAGGTCCACTGTCTATTGATATTTCTGATGTGAGTAATCTCAGCCAGGATGCCGGCTGGCCGGTGGTTGCCTCCGGCAGCTATTTCTAGGTCTGCCAGGGCAATGATTTGAGGCAGTGATTCGAAGCAGAGATTCTCAGCTTGAGATTCCCCGCATGAGGTGGGGGGTGTAATTCAGGATGGTGTTTGGACCTGCCAATAGCACTGGGGCAGAAAAAGGTTGTGAACCCACTTGCTCCAGAGAGGTAGACACTTTAGAAGCCCATGTGATTTCTAGAAGTTCACCAAGAGCAGACATTTACGGGTCTCAGGGACCCAAAGATCCAACAGAAAGAAGTTTCATTTTTCCCCTCCAATTTGAAATAGCAACAATGAGTGAAAAGAAAAGGTTTCATATACTTAAAGGAAGGTTACTCATTTGACCCCACGCTGTAAATACTTTGGCAGTTTTTTTCCAGTCCTTGGCCTTACAGGTTTATTTTGGGAAAAGAATTGACCTTACTCAGAGCTGTAATGAAAGAATGCTTAGTAAGGACTTAACTTGGCTCCTTAATAAAGGTAGAGAAGGGATCATGTTTTGTTAGACTGAAACAAGTTTAAAATAAATGAATATGAATAAATAAATGTATATGAATAAACAAATGTGTAACAAAAGCTTCTGGAACAGATCTGTCCACTAGAAATATAAGTCAAGTTATGGGTATAATTTAGACTTTCTAGTGGCCATGTTAAAAAATTAAAATTAATTTAATGATATATTATTTAACCCAATATATTTAAAATCTTATCATTTCAACATGTAATCAAAAAAAAGTTCTTATTGAGATATTTTACATTCTTTCTTTGCCATTTGCTCTCACCTAATTGTTCTACATTATATTATTCTCCGGTTGTTCTCCTCTATCACTACAGTTCCCAAAGGCAGCTGGGAGGGACATACATGCATGCAAAGACCCTCCAAACCATTAGGGACACCTTTTTCATAGTGGGAACCAAAATGTCTCTTAAAATCAGCCTCCCGAGGCATCATAGACACCACCACTTCTAAGATGAGCAAAAAATAAACGGGAGATTGCTGATGACAATTTTGCATGCAAATGGGTTAGTGGAGCCTGGAGCTGCTCAACTTGTGCGTACGCTTTTCTATTTCCATGCACCAATTTGGGAGTTTGCGCATGAACACAGTAATGGTTCATGCAAAGCTGAACATGCAGGTGCGAAGCCTTTTTTAGAACACAAGAACTGTCTGGCCGTGTTCTCATTTGAGTTTTGTTAAATGTTTTGGGAGGTCATGCATATAAGAATATTGTTTATTAAAATGCATTTACAAGGAAACTTTTGCAAGCCTTATAAAGAATGGTTTATATAACTATATCACTAAATACATGGTGTATCTCCACTACAACAAAGAAAAACAGAACCCACTAATGTGAACTTGCTGGTGGGTTTATGGTTGTGCCCTTGAAACAACAAGTGGCCTTCCTTTGTGGGTTGAAGTGCTAAGCACAACAGAGCGGAATTTATTGTCATGCTCACTTGAAACCATTCCTGCACATGGTGAATTGTTATGCTTTCCAGCAGTTTCCAAAGTGTATTATATTATTATATTCTGAAATTTAAAAAATGTTTTCCTAAGTAAGACCTTACGAATAGCCCAGTGTGAAACTCTTGTTACTGGAATTGAAGCCCTTGTGATAATAACTCAGGATAAAAAGAAATAGTAATATATTCTTGTCTCCTGTGTAAATGCCAAACTGAAGTATGCTTGTGCCCTGGGAACACCGTATTTATTGGGAAATGCCTTTTTTCCTATTTTATGCCTTTTAAGGGTAAGATTCCCAGTCACTTCATGTATACATCCATAGTCTTTGTCCTGTCATTTGGCCATCTCTGCCAAGTGAAATTTATATATTCTTCCTTTTTTTTCATTGCCATATCAACCTTTGATTTTTTCCAGTGGCAGATTTTCATATTTGTGAGTTATGATGACTCTTAGCAGTGTCTCTTTCTTCTTGTATTTTCTGCTCACACGAGAGGGGTAGAAAAAGGAAAGATGGTAAAGTAGAGGTGTGGTGTTCTCCTTGGGTAGCTGAGGTGAAAGATTGAGTGAGAAATGTGTTTGACACTGTTGGTTAAAGGGATTCTTGATGATGTATTTAGTGATGGTTGCACAACAGTGTAAATGTACTTAATGCCGTTGAATTATAGACTTATAAAATGGTTAATATGGTAAACTTCATGTATATTTTACTACCATTAAAAAAAGAAAGATTTCCAAGTGCTCTGAGTTTTACACTGGCTTATGATTTTTTAGGACCAATTATAATTCTTTCCTCTTGGTCTGTGGATAATCTGCTTTGAGGCCCAGAGTGTGTGGGGACCTTAAAGTTAACCGCCCCCTGGAGTAGCTTCAGGTGCTAGTTTGCATTGAACTTTCTTTGATGGAAAAAGTGCTGGTGCCATCATGACATGGGTTGTGCCGTATCGGTGGAGAGTATTTTCCTTTCATTATGAGTGTAATGAGCCATCTCTAGTCACTGTGGGTTGGCCACTTTGTTGGTGAAAAAAAAACACCGTGGGCTCTGGCCTGATAGAACTTATTTATTGGGAAAACTGGACAGGGTGGTGGGGGGGAGTAAATGAATAATTTGTATAATAAAAATTTTGACTGATGCTATGAAACAAATGCTTGTTAAGTAATGGTTTAATTTATACTATATAGAGCGAGCTGCAAATATAAGTTCACATTTTCTAGTAGCCACATTTAAGACAAATAAAAAGAAACAGGTGAAATTAGATTTAATAATATATTTTATTTAATCCTAATGTGTCCAAAATATTGTCATTTCAATGTGTTATCAATATTAAAAAAACCTTAGATATTTTTATATCCTTATTTTTCATACTAAGTCTGAAATCTGGTGCATATTTTATGCCTACATATTCAATTCAGACTAGCCACATTTTGAGTGCTGAATATTTTTTTTCAGTGCTGATTACTTTTGTATGAAGTCTTGATACTTTATCATAGAAATCCATACAGGGTCCCATTTACAATCAAAATAGTTTTATTTCCATGTTGTTTGTATATATTCATTAGTGGCTGGTCTTTGATGTAATCAGTTTATTGTACTACTGTCAAAATCAAAAGAGAACTACTGGGAGTGTCAGCGATCATGCTGTCATGCTCAATTAGGAAAAGGGCATAAAATATTGATAAGTCACTTCCTGTATGATTCATGCTAGGCTTTTGGATTTGGGGTGGATGAGTTTGGTTAGAAATTCTGAATAGTTGATTTTTTTCATATCTTCTCTATAAAAAGTACTTCTAAACATGTGAAATATTTTATTAATACTCTGGGTTCGGTGTCTAGCTGGTTGCTTTGAATAGTTGAGTATCCCACTGTGAAATCTAAGCAGTACCGTGCCTAGTGTTTCTTGAAAAGCTTTCTTGATGAATCTTAGCCTGTGTCTTTCCTGACAAAATGTCCTGGTGAGATGAGCAATCATGCTGTCTTTGGGTTTGATCAGTGGGTATAGTCAATAGGGATTATTCAGGCACTGTCCTTACTAATACCTAGACAGTGAATTTTTGACAGTACAATATTGTGTGTGTGTCATTCAGTGACTGTGTGTGACGCTTTGAAATGACAAACAAACCAATAACAACTTGAATCTCTTCTCCCCTACACACACACACACACACACACACACACACACACCTTTGTCATAGGAGTCAAATAGTCAGAAGCTCAACAATCATTTGTGTCCTGGTGGCCTGCATCTTAAGCACTCAATTGCGGCATCTGTGGCTTCTTCAATTACTCCCTGATTGACTTATAGAATCCTAGATTTATGTGAGCTCAAAGAAGTGCTTTTAGTCTTACTGAGATTCCCCCCTTTAGTTTATCCATGATTTATTGAAAGTGGTAAGAATTGTGTTTAATGAAAATAGATTGGTGATAGCCAGCGGCTGGGGGAGAGGAAATGGAGAATAACTTCTTATTGAGCATGGGTATGGGGTTTCCTTTGGAGGTGATGAAAACGTTTTAGAACTCGATAGAGGTGATGGTTGCACAACATTATGAATGCACTAAATGCCACTGAATAGTTCACTTTAAAATGATTAATTTTATGGTATGTAAATTTTATTCCAATTAAAAAAAATAAAAAGAATAAGTGGTGTTTTAGTGGAGCCTAGATATGTGTTTCTGTATTTTTTATTTAAGTTTCAGACACATGAATTTATTTGATAAAATGATGACAGAAGTCTAAATTTGAAAAGCCCTAAAGTGAAAGTTTTATTGCATCGACTTAGAAATGACACAGAAGACAAGGTGCTGCAAACATTCTTTTAAAAACTTAATTCCTATTCCTTATCTATACAATGAGAAGCCTTACATTGAAAATGATTGACTTTAGGACTTTACTAAATCATATCTGCAGCTGAGCCCAGGCAGGTTGATGTTATAGAAATACCGTAGTGGCCTTCAAACAACTAAAAAGAAAAAAAAAATCCAGAACGCCTTTTGGGTAGGAGAGTGTCATTACATTATCAGTTTCACCTGTGAGGGAAATTACCCAAGGGAGATGCTGTCTCTGTCTTGTGTTGCACTTCTTGGTATTGACAGATCCATTAGCAGATGTAATTAGAAAAGCAAAGTTGGACTTTGAATAATTAGGCTAACATCACAAGTGATTGCTAGACATAATAGTAGAAGCTGTGTGGTTCAGCATGCTGTTGCCTGCTGTGGAGAGTTGGGTGACATGTGGTCTGTTGCTCTATGCAGCAGTTTCTTTCTTTCTTTCCTTTTTTAGGATTTATTTTATTGTTTGAGAGAAGAAGTGAGAGAGAAAGGAGGAGGGAGGGCCCAGAGCAGTCTCTACGGTGGTACATCATTAGTAGCGACATAGTTTCATTCCACACAGGTGGATGTGGGACCACACAGGGCAGTAACTGAACTGGGGGCCTCCTGCATGGGAGGCGAGAACCTTCTCTGCATCCCAGTGGTTAACAATTAAACACCACAGTTCAACATATGTGTTTGCACAGGGGTCGGGATTCAGTCCCCGGAACTCACAGCTGCAAGGCAGGTGCTCAACCTGCTGAGCCATCCTGGTATCCCCACGCGGTTTCTTTCTTGTGCTGAAAGCTGATGCTTTCCCAGTAATAAAGTTTGAAGTAGCAAAGACATAGCTTTGGCTTGACTACAGATGTCTGAAGGCCTTTGTTTCCAGGGAATAAATGGGGCTACAGAATGTTTTTGCTAAACAAAACATTGTCATAGCAAAAACAAAATCTAAACTTTATCCCTGGAGTGTTAAGAAATGTGTGGTTTTTGTGGATTATGTTTTTTCTCATTTTCATTCCTTTATTTTCTTTTTTGTTTTCATCCTAGAATAATGGTTTATTTATATGAACTTATTTTCTGGAAGAAAAACAAGACACTTATTTCAAAAGATTTTTGGATTCTTCATGCCACCCAAAATACCTTTCCAACAGACCTTATATATTTTGATTTTTAAAAAGCCTGTTAATTGAGTGAGAAAAAACAGAAGATTTCCAAGGCATTCAAAATATAATTATGTAGTTCTAAATTCTTTGTTCATCTTGACACCAGGATAGGAAGGGTGTAGTGTATCCATCCCTCACAACTATCAAATGTAGCCAGACTCCGTAAACTACCAGGTCTTGGTTTTGGGACACATGGGATTGAAAATAAAATTGAAATTTCTTGTTAGATGTAAAGTTTGAGAGAGTTTCTCTGAGGATTAAGATTTCTGACTTCTTGAAGGTAAGACTTAGACGTTTGGACACCACTGAGCCCGTGAGTGCACTGGCAAGGCCAGGCTAGAAGGATAAGGTGCCACCCTCTTGGTGAGGTGGGGCTTCAGTAGCCATTGTTCTTCCCCTGGCTGTGTCTCACTTACTCTAACCACTTGGCCCCTAGGGGCCCCATTTCCTGGCCTTGAGATCTGCACCAGACTCTGCCAGGTCATGGAGGGAGATGAGCCCCTGCCCAGGCTGGTGGGAGAAGCCAACCGGACAACTGGTTTTTGCTCAGCAGTAGGACAAAGTCTCCATATGGAATAGAGACACAGCTCCGTGAGTGGAAGCACATGGACATCCAGCCTGGACCCTGGGCTTCCAGACTGATCACTGTAGATCGACTGGAACGTGACAGATTGGAAAGTGGAGAGAAAAGAGGAGAGAGAAGTCTCATCTTCAAACGGACATTGAGCCCTAACACAATAGTGGCATTTCTTAAACTGAGGATTAATGCTGGCCAAGACAACCTCCTCCATGTCCGTCATCTTCAGAATATGAAGAATTATATTTAGAAATTTTAACTCATGATGGAGGTGACTTATGTGATTTAGTCCAGGAAGCTAAAGTAACTTCAAATAACCCACACTGTTTTCCTTGCCTCTCTTTTGTGCTAGGAAGACTGGAATCTAGAGACACTTCTCTCTCCCCACCCTGCAAGCATCTGTAGCCTAGAATTCTCTGGAAAGCTCCCTGCACTTCTGGGGACAGTCAGAGCAGGCAGAATCCCTTCTAGTACCTGGGACAGGCAGGAAGCTGGGTCCCTTGGATGGCAGTGATTTTTATCTAGCCATACTGCCACCAGGTTATTTTCCTCTCTCTTCCCACCTCTCTGCCCAGTCACACGTGTGGCTGGCTGTTCTTTATTCTCATTTTGGCTCTGGTTTAGGGAGAACTCTTTCGAGTCACACTGAAATTTTTTTACTTAGAAACGGATACTTTCGTGTCCAAAGAACAAATAATAAAATCCTTGCATTTTAGAATTGGAACCTCCTTTCAGAATAACCTATTCAGGGTCTTAATTTTATAAAATAAGGAACCCAAGAGATGGGGTGGGGATGATATGACTTGCCCAAGGTTACATCATTTTTAAGTGAAGTCAGGAAAATATCACAAAAAACAGAATAGTGGAGAGGTTAGTCTGATGGGTGGGGTGAGAAATAGACCAAGAAGCTACAATTGGTATGTCCAGCCAAATAGATATGTCATTTCTTCATTTATTGTTTTAATAATAGTATTGGTGGCTTGGACAGTTAAAAACTAGGTTTCATTTTTTAAGATTAACATTCAAATAGAAACATGAAATTAAGGCCTTTAATCCTATTACAATAGGCACCTGTTTTATTTGTTCATTTGTTTGTTTTGGCAATAAAATTGTTGAGATTCATTTTTATTTTTTAACCATGAACGTAAACTTTGACAGCACGTGTCCCAAAAATTAAAGCCGTAAAATTGCTGAGTTTTGACAGGAGATACATCTTTAGATTTGAAGATAAAAATTTAAAAAGGATTACTTTTTACTCAGGAAGCATTTAACTATAAAGTGGTTGATTGACTAATATTTGTAGTACACTGATTTGGAGGGTGGAGGTGAAGGACCGTGGGTGGGACTGGGGACTGGGGAAGGACTTAATGGCCCCAGCACAGTGTTGTCATCACCATCTGCAGCTGACCCGTCCCCCTGGCTGGCTCCCCATTCAGCACTGCCCGCACCACTGAGGATGATAGTGCTCAGTTTTGTCGATGACATACCCGTCATCCCATTGGATTATCCCAACCACTCTATGATGGAAGACAGGTTGATGTTGTTATATTATCTCTATTGTTTAGGTCGAGAACACCTCATGTTCACATGCCCAGAATTAATGCTAGTGAAGAATGTAGCTGATACTAGAATCCCAAGTTTTGTCAATGCATTGACTACTTTTATTTTTTATTATAGTGTGATGCATAAGGGGAAACAAATATATCAATTATCAAAACTCTAAGTGAGCTTATAGCAGTAAGAGTTTGAAGTGCTTGAAATATTTACAAATTATTAAACTGTAGAGACTGACTGACTACAAGGTCCCATATCTGATGACTCGCAAATACTTTTTATGTACAATTTTATCAAAGAAGAGGGGATCTTAGTGTTGCATAATATTTTTAGGTTTGATTGGTATCTTGAAATTACCATCCAGAAAGGCCCATGCCCCTACCAAAGTTCATTTATTTTCTGAAATAAAACAGCCAGCACCAATGCCACATGTAGCTATACTCTTTCGATTCAGTTGTTTTGAAATCTCTGGGTAGCAGAGGAAACCTGCCCCTGGTTCCCTGGGCACAACCTACTACAGATCCGTTCCTGTCATTTGCTGGGCCCAGGACAAGGCTGTAAGAGGAAATGTTGATCCTGGGCAAGCACTAGGGTGAGGTGAGTGAGGCACTATTTTTTTTTTTTAAGATTTATTTTATTGTTTTTGATAGAGAGACAGAGACAAAGAGAGACAGAGAGAGGGGGGAGGGCCTAGAGAAGTCTCCATAGTTGTATGTCATCAGTTTTCGACATAGTTTTGTTCCACACAGGTGGGTGGGAGGCCACGCAGAGCAGGAACTGGGCCGGGGGACCATTTTTTAAAGAAAACATGATCAGTAACAGTGCCATGCTGAACCATATTGAAGCTTGAGACAAAAAGGAAAAATCAGTAACACGGATTCTATCTTTATTAAAATGTTTGCTATTTTGTTCATTATGGACTTGGCATTAATTTTCACTTTTTAACATAGTGCATTAAATATTTACCTTAGTTACTGAGTTTTAGGTGCTCCTTACATTTTGCACCTGTGGCAAGTGTCTCCTCACTCACCTCACCCTCATCTCTGTCCTGCCATGAGCCTGGGATGGGCACGTAGGGAGCACTGTCCAGCTTGGACACAAACCAGGGAAGAGCCTGCACAGGCTCTCCATGTGGGCCCGGGACTGTCAGGGCAGAGAATTTCAGGGTTGTGGCTGTGTGAAGTGGGGTCGTGGGTCACAGGTGGGCACATGCCCTTAGAGCCCCAGGTTCCTTGCTTGTCAAGTGGTTGGAGGAGGGTCAAAGCAGAACCCTCTGTAAAGTCGTTCTCAGCCATAGAATCTCCTGGAGGGCTTCTGAAGCTGTAGATCATCAGATTCTGATTCAGTAGGTCTGGGGTGGGGCCCACGAGTCTCTATTTCTAACAAGTACCTGGCCGCTGCTGCTCCTGGACCCAGGAGCATACTTGGAGAACATCTCCTCGAAAGCTCAGGGTCAGGGGCATGGGCCCCTTTGGCCTGGTGGGTTTCTGTTCATGGAAGAGGCTCAGCATTCTTTACCAGACTTGCCTTTAGGTTTTTATCCAGCAGCATATTCAGAGTGTAGCCTTCAAGGGAAAGAGTGCTGACTTCTGCTTCCCTGGCCAGCCTCATCTTTGTCACTGTTATTGATGGTGGTCTCTCCCGGATGCCAGGCGCTTGCTTTAGAGTGAATCACTGCTATAGATTTTTTTCTCGTAAATTTCTTGCATGATGTACAGAAATGAGAGCTACAGTAGCTGATGTTAAAGTAGTATTCTTAATTACCTCTAGATTTCGGATTTAAATTTGTGTTTTAAAATAACACATTTTTCAATACATGAAAAAAACTTTTAAGTAATATTTTTACATATAAAGAGGAAAATTAAAATGTCCCACAAACCCTCCACCCAAATGACCACTGTTGATGGCAATAGTATTGAAAGAACAAAATAAAGTAAAAACCACCTTTCCATCCTCCCCTCTCTACTCTGGTTCCTCTCTCCAATATTAACGTTTCTATGATTTTTTTTCCAGAAATTTTTTTCCCATGTCTATCTATCATTCTAATTGTATTATATGAGTATAATATGATAAACACTGTTAGAAACTTTGCCTCTTAGCCTAATAACATATGTTGGACACATTTCTATCAGTACACCATAGATCTACTCTAATCTTCTTAACTTGTTCATAGGATTCATCATTGGGGTTTACCAGTGAAGAACTCTTTGGTTCCAGGTTTTTGCTATACAAACAACCCTGTAGTGAAAATATTTGTCTGTGTACCCTGAAACACATTTATGAGTCCAGTCAGAGGTGTAATACCCAGTAATGGATTTGTTGGACAAAGGGCGTATGCACTTTCCAGTTTGAAGGCCAACACCACATTGCCCTCCAGAAAGGTTCGCCCCTATCACCCATGAGCATGCCTATTTCTCCAGTATTCTTGCCCGCAATGGATATCATACAAGTAAAAAGAAAAAAAATCTATTCCAATAGCAATAAAATAAAATATAACTAGGAATAAATTTGATAAGTATGCAATATATCTATGTGAAAAAACTTTAATATGTGCCCAAGGGGCCCCAAAGAAGTCTTGAATAGTAAAAATTATGCCATGTTCTTGGATGGGAACTTGTAGCCTGATGAGAATATTCATTCTCCCTCAGTTAAGCAATAATTTGAACATGGTCCAATAAAAATAACAAGGTAATTTTTGGAGGGGGTATTTGATGAGCTGATTTTAAAGACCATTTGAAAAAAAAAATGAATAAATAAGAATAGACAGGAATATCCAGAAAATAAACAGGAACATAGGAATAATCAGGAAATAGCTGGAGCAGATGCTAAAACATAATATGAATCTAAAATTGTTAAAATAGAGTAATGGATCACAGTCATAAATTTAAATATATTCAGGAATATAATATATGATAAAGGTGGTATCTCGAACCAATGAGGAAAAATGGATAAACCTTGAGGGGAAAATGTTTAATTCATATTGCATAAATTCCAAATGAATCAAAGATTTGCATGCAAAAAATGAAGAATATACTACTACAAAAAGTCACAGGAGACTTATTGCATAAGTCCAGATCGCTCAGCTATGACATAAAACTTAGAAGCCATTGAAGACAAGATTGATAAATTCAACTTCATTTAAAAAAATTCTTCATAGCAAAAATTCACCTTATGCAAAGTTAAAAGACAACAAATTAGGAAAAGATACTTTGCAATTAGTATCACAAATAAGAACCAAATTTTATATAAAGAGTTTCCTACAAACCAATGAAAAAAGGACCAATAACCCAGTAGATCATGAACAGTTAACATAAAAGGCAACACAGATAGCACTAAACATAAAATGTTCAATTAAAAAAATCCAAATTACATAAGAGAAATAGAAATGACCACTCACAGAGGTCGTTTTTTCACTATGAGAGTAGCCAATGATTGTACATCACTGATGGGGTAAAAATCGATGCTATCCTATGGAGGAAATTTGGCAATATCTGAAAATAATTACAATGTATTTATCTTTATCCCAGCAATTCCACACTTAGGAATTTATTTTTCAGTTGTACTATATGTGCACACGTGTGAAGTCATATAGGAGAGATGTTTTTTATTGCATCATTACTTACAAAAGCAAAAGTTTGAACAGTGTGTGGTACATCACACAATAGAATACTGTGTGTTCGTAAAAAAAAAAAAATGAAGACGACTCTGTGTACTACTATTGAATGGTCTCTTAAGAAACGTGTGCTGAGAATTGATAAAAATGGATTAAAGGCAGGTGCGTTAATGTTATGCTACCATTTGTATAAAAGGGGGGAGATACAGAGACTTACTTCTATTTAGCAATTGCTAACATGTACATAAAAAATTGGGTAATATCAATTACCTCTAGGGAAAAAGACTGAGAGGCAGAGGATAGGGCTGGGATATAGACTCTTCCCTATATATGCTTGTACCTTTTGATTTTTGAATCTGTGTATTCATCTAAAATGTTTTTTTAATCCAAATTTTAAAACAATTCAGTATGTGAAAGATATTTTTGATATGCACAGTTCTAATGTTGAGTTAATTTGAGTATGTTTTCAGTTATTGATGGGCTTTTTATTTAGGCAATTGCCTATTCATATATTTTGCTCATTTTGGGAGGGAGGGAGAGTGCTTTCTTTACAAATCAAAAAAAATATCTCTTTGCCTTAAATATTACAGAAACTTTATTCCAGTTTATCTTTGAATTTGTTTATGCTGCTTTTTGTCACCTGACCATTTTATATTTGCATGCAGTTGTTATTTCCTCCTCCTCTCCCGTCTTTTCTTTCTTTTTTATTTTTTGAGGGGTTGGAAATGACTTCCAGTTTGATCTCTGAGAAGATGGACTCTAGATTTAAAACATCCAATTAACAATGTCTTTGGGTGAGTTGGAAAATAGCCAGGTGCTTATCAATTCTTTTTAAAGACAGTAAGATGGGAACAAACTCATTTTTTAAGCAAAAGGTGACGGAGAGATTGCCAGAAGGGACAAGGGCGAGGGACCTGGATGATGCAGGGCAGGCAATTTCGATGCGTCTCTGATGAGCCTCTCCTCTCTGTCCTCGCAGCTGAGATCCCGCAGTCCTCAGCGGTGAGGCTGGCCTCCCTGCGAGACCTGCCCGCCCACCTCCTGGAGCTGTACCAGCAGGGCTTCTTGCTGGTGGCCTTGCACCCTTTCGTGCAGCCAACCCACGAGCAGGAGAAGACTCCCCTAGAGCATATCTTCAGGGCCATCCTGATCAAGAAAACCGAAAGGTAAGGCCTGTCAGGGTGGATGGTTACCATCGTGAGTTGACTAATAGGTGTTGACGGGGCCTCTGGCCTCTGACAGGTAATGCAAAACATTAGATTTTGTGTTTTATTTCATATTTATTGGATTAAATTCAGCAAGAAAAATGTCTCCTCTGGGGTACTCCCAGAATAATGCAGCTTATTAAAGTATAATAGTCTAATCTGGAAAGCATGGCTAAGAAATAGACTTAATTTTTTTTAAAGGCTACATAGAAACTTAATATTCTTTCCCAAACTCTAGAAGTACTTGACCATTTTGAGCCCATCGTTAAGTTCTATCAATCACTGGGTAGGAAAAACAAACCTCACTTGAATCAGTGGTGTAATTGATTCGGTCATGATTTTGAATTTCAAGGCTTTGAGGATGTTTTTCAGTCTGGCTTGCCCAGTGGAATCTTATGCTTGTGTTTTTACTGGGTTTTTATTAGGAAAAGAGAGGTAGAGGTTGATTTCTCAAAAGAAACAATATGTATTAATTTTAAATGATTTTTCAAACAGTGAAGATGGGACTCAAAACACAGTATGTTTTTGCTGCTTTTGTAAAAATAAAAATGGAATTAAAGTCTGGGAGGGGAAATCAGATGTCTTTTGGCCAATGCCCATGGGAAGAATGACAACGTGGGCCATGAGAAAAAGTGCAGAGTGACTGCCTCTTTTTCTCTGTTGTTAAAAGTTGCTGTGCTGGGCAGACAGACGTTGGCCTAGTGACTTCAGAAGGGAGGTGAGAGGCTGCGTGACTAAGATGGGCTCCTCTTTCCTGACCAGCAGAGTTCTTCATTTCTTCATGGCTGATCCAGCTCTGGGGCTCTTAGTCTAAACCAACATTCTTTAGAACGAGCTTGTCCAACCTGTGACCTGCAGGCCATGTGTGGCCCAGGGCAGCTTTGAATGTGGACCAACATTATAAACTTTCTTAAAATATAACAAAATTTTTTTTTTTTTAGGTCATCAGCTATCATTAGTGTCAGTATATTTTATATGTGGCCCAAGACAATTCTTCTTCCAATGTGGCCCAGGGAAGCCATAATGTTGGGCACCTTGTTTTAGAATTTGAAATGAAAGGTGGCATAAACACACACACACACAGAAAAAATTTTACAACTTAAAAAAAAAAAAAAGAAAGGTGGCACGCACCTTAGCTAATGTCCAGAACTGCCATGGTATTTGTAGAGTAAAACTTTTTTTTTAACGTCTGCTTCTAGTAGCATATTGCTTTCTTTATGTTTGTAGATCAATACCTGGGTCAATCACAAGAGGAAATTATTCTGGAAGCCATAGTGTTTTTAGGATCCACTGTCAAATAAGATATGCACGACAACTAAGGTCACATTGATTGAGTGTTCACTGTTCCAGGCTTTATGAGTATCATTTCATCCTCATAATCAGCCTATGCAGTCGATGCCATTGTAATTTCCATTTTAAAGGTGAGGAAGCTGCGGCCCAGCTGCTATTTGTCAAGGTTGCACAGATGGTGGCAAGCCGAGCCCTGACTTGCTACCAGGCAGGCTAACTCCCTACCTGCATCTGAACCCCAGTGTGAAGGGCCTGCCTGTGCTTTTCTACCCATGACTCTTGTGGGCCATCCCTTTGTGAAAAATAAGTGGGGCATGGTATCTTTGATTTTTAGAGAAGGTAGTAATTTTATTTCTCCTCCATTTTACCAACCAATAGTCTTCCTGTCAATCATAATTTCAGAAATGAAACAAAACGGACTTATGGGCCATTCAGGTTGCAGAAGACATTCACTCGGCTCCCATATTTCTGTTCCTTAGATCATTCCACTGGCCTTGATGTTTAGAAGGAAGCAGTCAGGCCATAGGAGTATCCCTTAGTGTAATGCTACTATAGGAGGTGATGTTACCACAGAACTTGCCACAGAATCAGCACATTTTAAATGAACCTGACTCTAAATGAAAAGATGTCTTTTTTTTTTTTCCTGCTATGGAATAGCAGTTCTCAAACATGTATGTGCCTCCTACGAATCGCCTGGGGGATATTGTTCAAGTGCAAAGTCTGATTCAGCAGGTCTACGGTGAGGCCTGGGACTGCATTTCCAACACATTCCCAGAGGATTCCCACATTGCTGCTGGTCCGTGGACCACACCTAGAGTAGCAAAGGTGTGGAGGACCTGACTAATTTTTGTGTGGCCCCGGGCCTGATACTCACCAACACTTTACTCCTATAGAGAATTTTGATTACGTGGAAAGGTGAGTAAGGTACCTGGTTGAAGAGCCTGTGTTGTAGGCTGTACTTGGCTACTAGTAAGTGGTGTAGTGTGGGGGCACAGCAGTAGATTTTTCTAGCACTAAATGGTTTTCAAGGCCTGAACCAACTCCAAATTATCTGATCAGATTGGGTGGGCAAGGAAGCTCCTTTTCAGGAATAAAAACTCCTACTTTTAGCACTAATCCATTAAGACCAGCAGTGAAGCTAGAGTGTTCAGTAGGGGTTCTTTACTTCCACTGAGGACAGGCCATGAGCTAATGAGCTTACTTTGTAGAAGAGGAAAGTGGGTCAAGCTGTTAAGAAGAACGAGACATTGGTGTGCAGGAGGGTTTTCAAGAAAGAGAAGATGACATTCACCTTGGGTTTGAATGGAGTAGTTCACGCTACTCCGGAGTGCCTGGATGACCTCTCTGGATGACTTTAATGAACATTCTAACTCCTTGATAAGCAGTTACAGAGAAAGAAATTCCTTGGATAACTTTGTACTGAGTCTTAGAAACTTTCCCCTGTCTTGTTTTTTCTTTTTTTAAAGAATTTAAAAATGATAATTTGCCAAGTACAATAATGAAAATGATAATCTGCCATTCTCATGGCAAAAATGAGTAAGAGAATTTATTCCACTTCATTCCCGTTAGTATTGGGTAGGAGGAATAATGGTAGTGGGAAAGCAGTCATTATGTAACACAATATAATATTAAAATACAGTCATTTTCTCTCCTAGAAAATGCAATAACTATGTGTTTTCATATCATGAGGAAAAGACTCTACCCTATTAAAAATAAACAAACAAAAAAAGCACAGAAGCTTTGCTGTATCCGTGAGGTGTTTAGTAGAAACAAAGAAATCTTATGTGATTGATCTGTAATACAAACAGTTAAGATGATAGTTTTCACAAAGTCAGCCAAAGTTCTGATAGCCATAGATGATGTTAAATGAAACGATTCACTTTCCAAGAAGTAAATGCCTTGTTAATATTTTCTGAGCAGACCACATTGAAAGAGCTGTAGCTAAACTTTCTAGGTTACTATCAGTCCAGATTGAAGTTCACTAGCAGAAGTCATGATGGGATGACTACTTGAAACTTGGATATCAACTTTAAGATGTTTAAAAGGTGAACCCTACCCTTTAGAGTCTGCAGCAAGACCAGGAAAAGGAAGAGAACCATAGAAGCTTACATTCATTCACTCACTCGATCATTCGTTTGCATACACTTACTGGACTTACATTCTGTAAAGTACATGCTAGGATCTGTACTTGGTGGGAAGGTAGAGGATGCAGCTGTGAGGTTCACCTGAGCATGGATCCTGCCTTCCAGCTCTCTAAATTTAACTGAGAAAATAAGATGTGCACCTCATGCCATGGGCATTTGGTAAAAAAGAGTCGTTCCCTCTGCTATAAAGGAAACTAAGGAAATGTTACTGGAGTAATGAGTTTTAATTTAAGCCTGGTTTCTTTTGGGTAAACACAGGAGTAATGCACATGATGTGGGAGGAATTTGCCTTATAATGAATTTTTTTTCTCCTGGAGTTTTGGTAGTAATTTGAAAGCATCATTGACAGTCTAGCTACCTGGATTATTAATGAGTCAGTCCCAAAGCTTGGTGCAATAACATCCCTCTGAGCCCTATATCATTTTGACAAATTTCATTTAAATCCGTGAAAAATTACCTGATCTTTTGAAAATTCTAACTGCCATTTCACTTTAAGATGGCAGGCCAAAATCACACGTCTAACTATAAATTGTTCTTAATCCTAAGTGTGTTGAATTTAAAGTCAGTTACTTTGAAAATTTACTTGAGAATGAATAACTGAATGAGATACTTAGAGAATAAAGAGAGTTTGTACTTCCTTCTCTTTACTCTTTCTTTGGAATACTTAGTGATTTTTAACAGACCATATAGTTACATTCACTTTGAATTGTAAATACAGTTAAGTTGTCCTTCATTTTTTTTTTTCGGGCAGTTTTCCTAAGAATGAGTTGCCAAAGACCTCAAAACTTGATGTCTAAGAGAAGTCAGTTATTAAAGTGTCACTTCTGATGTTTCAGGAGTGTGGGTTTAATTTTAGGTCGTTCTGTGGTTGTAGACGTCAGTGCGGAATGCATTGTGCTACTCCATTCTTCAGCTGTTGAGTTGTCATTGTTCACACACAGAGCTCGTTAAGAGTGTCAGTGATGTGTTTTTCATCACTAATGGGTTGAAGCCATTTGGGGCCAGGTCACCTGGAATTATGCCTTATATGGCACAGGAGACCGAGATATTTGTGAGCTCTGTCGACATTCATCAGGTGCCTTTTGGACTACAGTTGGGGAATGGGGAACACAGAAGAACCGCAGCTAATGCAGTCGGCGGGATTCTGAAGCCTTGGTGGGAGGTGGAAAATGCTTATAATCAACACTGCCCTTGAAAATCTCTTTTAATTGCCTGTGAAATCTAATACTGTCATGTCTCTCGACCTGACTGATGCATGTTTTTCTTCAGGACAATGTGAAATTGGAGTTTCCAACAGTGACATCCCCACGGGGAAGTCAGTTGGTTGGGGTTTATAGTGAGTGTTCATTAGAATCACACTTAGGGTGCTGAGATGTTTGCACCTAGAGAGGTGTGTATGGGAACTGAGATCAAGGAAACAGGATCCGCACACCTCCTGTCTGACATCCATTCTGGGGCACATCTGCCTGCTGAGTAGAATAACTGGCACTGTTTTAAGTGGTAAACGTGCTTCCCTTTCAGTTAGATTTTTCTAAGATAAACATGTGATGTAGCTTCACTATGCAAAGATGATTGTAAAGAGCTCCCAGCTCTCAAGAAACTTACCTACTAGATGGATGTAAAGTAGTACGTAAATTACATGAATGCCCAGCCCAGTCTACTGGTCTTGGTTTTCAACTCTCACCTGGAGTTTGTTAACGGGGGTACTCTAGAGAAGGAGGCTCTGAGGTCCAGTTTGCTCTGGGTCTAGAATGATGGGTACATTTGAACAGGAGCACAAGTGGTCAGAAGGGTCTCCCAGACAGAGGGACTGGCCCAGCGAGTGGGAGCCTGGAAAAGCCGACCACGGAGTATATGGGGCGACTGGAGTGTGAGCTCCAGAGGGAATCTGGGAGAAGAGGCATAAGAAGCATGGCAGCCTGAATTAGGAGGCCTCTGATGTCTGGACTAAGGAGCTTAAACTTTATCCTGAAGTCAGTGGGGAACCAATGCAAAGTTTTTGTTTCGTTTCATTTCGTTTTGTTTCGTTTCATTTTGTTTTGGAGGATCAACCATTAGAGATGCTGAGTTTTCAAAAGAATAAGAGGAGAAGCATGAGAGGAGGAAAAAACGGGAGTTGAGAAAACATGGTGATGGTTATATTGGGAGATAATTGGTAGCTAAAGTAGGTTGTAATAAGAAGCTAAAGAAGAGACAGATGTGAGCTGTGTCCAATAGGAGGAAATATTGAGTTTAACATTTAGCTGGAAAAGGACAGCCTGGATGAGGAGGAAGAATCAAAACATGAGCGAACTTTTGACACCTAGTGCCTGGGAGGGTTAACTAGAAGAGGGAGCGTGGGGGTGGGGGAGGGGATAGGTCTGGGTGGAGTTTTCCTAGAAGCAAACCTGGGAGGATCCTGATGGAAGTGCTCCCAGGAAGAATCAGTTAGGAGTGAGGACATAGGAAGAAGCCATCAAGGATGCACCCACCCCAGGAGGAGCGTGAACAGCATCAGTTTGCTTGTATGATGATTGTGGCAGTTGCTGGTGGCAGAATGTCCACTGGGAGGTATCTTCCAGGCAGCTGGGAGAGAAATCGGAGCGAGGTGAGGCTGCAGGAAGCCATGGTGTGCCCATGGGGACTGAACCATGTCCGTGTTGCTGACTGAGGCCGGGTTGCCGTGGTTTCCTACACCCAGTACCTCCGGTGGTTCTTAGAAGAGATGCAGGGCTTGCCGAGAGAACAGCTGTGCTAGGCGAGTTGCTCTGTTCCAAACTGACCATCTGCTTGGAGTCTGGGAAGTTTTTCCTCTCAGCCCACATCAGCAAGCTGTGTTCCCAAGTACTGTGAGCCGCACAGCC
>PVKE010030878.1:0-19371 GCA_004027555.1 Craseonycteris thonglongyai
AGAACACAGTGTAGCTTCGGGTACAGAACATGTATAATTTGCATGCATAAAAAGCCTGCTTGGATTGGCTGAGTTAGAGAGGCGGTCCGAGCAGCCTTGCAGTGATTGGTGCGGGATCGAGTTGGAAAATTCATTTAGCGGCATATCCAGACGATTTTCGGGATCGAGTTGGAAAATTCGTTTAGCGGCATATCGAGACGTTTTTCGGGATATACTCGGCGTATAAGACGACCCCCGATTTTCGGTTGACTTTTTTTCGTTTCAAAAGTCGTCTTATACACCGGAAAATATGGTACCTGCTTATAAATTTTGGGGAGGATTAAAGGAGATAATTTATAGATAAGCCACTTAGCTTTGTTGTCTGACTGTAGTAAGTACTTATAGTAAGTTCTTAATAATTTATTATTATTATTTAACAATTCATTGTATTATATCCCCACAGGGCCAGATCTGAGAAAACCAGGGTGCTAAAGACACTTCAACAAGACTTTACTGAGTGTCAGTTTAGCATTGTGCCAAGCAGTATACATAGAAATGAGGCTGCTCAATCTAGCTCCCTGCCCTCAACAAGTCTACAAGTCTACAATCCCACTGGGAAAATTCACACATTCTTGAAGACAAGAACGATGAGTGTCTGGTTGTGTGTTTTACTTCCTCATCTATTATTGTAAACTGTTGTGGATCAAGCATAAATGAATCAGAAGGCTTTAGTGAGAAATAAATGACAATGATTTATTCAAAGTTCTTAGGATATGCAAATTGAAAATAATATCAGGTAACATGCAGAGTGCTTCAAAAGAGAAAGTAAGTTTGTATAGTAAAAAGCACACATGTGAGAAAAGTCAGTCCTGCATTCTTACTTAGCCCACTGACTATCTCAGAACAGTAACCTTCCAGATGTCAGTGGTCTGGCTCAAGAAACATTCCTTCTTAAGCATGACACGTGGTTATCTATAAGAGATATATATATCTCCAGCATACAAACATTCTTCCTTACGTCCTTCAGAGGTGTATTATGAAATTTAGGTACATCCAAACACTAATGCACAACTGAAAAGTTCAAAAGTTTTAGCATCCAAGCTAGTTAAAGCAAGAATAAAATCATTTCCTGCTGCCTGAGCCTACTTGGTTTTAAAAACTTAGCAGCTTGGCCATAGTGATTTCATTTTGTTTCTGCACTTTTCCCTCACTGCTCATGTGGACTTTAAATGAGACAGGAGTATGGGGTGGTGTAGAGATAAGAACAGTCATGCTAGAGGAGACTGGGGCACTGAGACCTCAATGGTGCCCCTAGTGGAGGAAGCAGACGCAGCACCCTCCTACCTGGACAAGGTGTAGCACACAGTAGGTGCACGCCAGGACTAAGGTTGACGGGGGTCTTCCCCAGTCAGAGAAGCTTGGTCCTGGAATTCCCTTTGGAGTTTCCTCTGAACATCTTTAAAAGGGAGGCTTGGCAGTGGACCCAGCCAGTGGGACAAGAGAGCTTGATGCTTTAGTGGACTCAGATAATTTCCAAACATGGTGATGCTTAAGGGCCCAGAAGAGTCCCACTAGTAACAGTACCATACTACTTCTATTATTGACCCTTTGCTGTTACAACCTTTCACAGGAATGTGACCTTGAACCAGTCAAGGTGGAATTTGCTGGGCAACACTAATGAGGTAACCTGCTGACAGACCCTTCCAAGTCCCTTAGGAGAGCATCTTTGCCTGAAACAATATACATTCTCTGCTTATGTAGTTCCCTTTTTTCATCCCCTTTTGCCTTTATAAACCTTTCCTTTTCTATGGCTCAATGAAGCTCCTTTCTGCTTACTACTTGGGATGCCACTCGATTCATGAATCATTGGATAAAGCCAATTAGATCTTTATATTTTACTTGAATTTTTGTTATTTCCTGAACCACCAGGAAAACCATTGAATGAATCTGTCTGTGTCTCTCCCTTCTTTCTGTGTCTGTGTGTGTATCTCCTGCTTTTTCTCTCATCTTTGACATTAAAGAACAAAGAAACCCCAGGGAAAGGAGCAGGAGCTGGGAACACTAAAGTGCTGTGTCTCTTTCAGAAGGAATCAGAGGTGTCGCCTGAGGGCTGAGGTAAAGCACAAAGAGAGGAACAGAAAGTAAAAGCTGCTGTCCAGCCTCCCAGGCAGTGACCAAACCCTCCTTCTGCTCTGCCTGATTCCAGCCACTCCCAGAACACCTGCAGGGTTCGTCTGAGCCCCACTAGATTTGCTCTCTGGCCATAAAAATACAAATCTTAAAATTGCACAAACCCAAATTAGCTATCCAGTTTAGTCTCAGCCCCACATCACCCAAACTTCAACCATCTCATTAGCCACCAATAGCCTTAGGGAAGACAGAGTGCCCCCTTCCCCACCCCTGATGAGGGCCAAATGAAGAAGCCCTCACCCCCCATTACAGAAATCTCCGGTCCCCTTTTCCCCTAGTCCATTAGCTCTCCAGTTTTACTTTTTTTTTCCTTAGAACTTTCTTGTGTCTGACTTTAGCTAAGTCCCAGCCTTAGTGAATCACCCTGGAATTTGCATCTGTCAGACATCAATTATCCTGGGACCTGATTTGTGTTGTTGATTGTGGCCAAGTGTTCTTTCCCGGCCTTCCAGACTCAATTCCTGGGCAGCTAGTACACCAGGAGTCTGCTTTGGGGCCAATGTTTCAAATTCATTAACTGAATCTGTCTCTCCTTACCTAGGAGCCATCAGCATAGAAGCTTCCAGATCATCCCAACCTAAGAAATCAATGCTGTCTTTGAGAAGGTTCTTGGGACATCTGCCCCCATGTAGGCTAGTAATGGGGAGAACTCCATGAAACCCCCAACAGGCAGGGACAGCGGCCACCTCAGCAGGAATTAAATATAGAAGAATAGAGACCTTCAGCCCCTCAGCTTCCCATAGACATTTGGGGGATCATGTCTCTCAAGAGAAAAGTAAGAAGGAAGCTAGAATAGGGGCATCTTGGAATACCTTCCATAGAACCCACCTTCCACCTAAGCCTTATATCATTATAATATCACACATATGCCCAGAAGCTCATTAATATCATTCTATCACACTGAACTCTGTGTAAGGCACTTACACAGGTGAATAAAGGTGATGCAATGGCCCCCTCTCAAGATAGTTGATCAAAAGGCTCCATGCCCAGAAAGGAGTGACTTCTTCTAAGGATGAAATCACCCAGACCCTGATAACCAATGCCCTTTGAGCCACCTCTTCATGCCCAAGGCCTGCTTCCACCTCTTGGAAGTTTTCTCTACCAATAAGCTGTTCTGTCACCCCTGTACCGCGGTGTCTCACCCAGTTCTTTGCTCAGGACGCCAAGGACCTGGACACAGCGCTGGGGGCCCGTTTCTGTTACCGTCCCCGCAACCCCACCGCGCAGCCGGCCCTAGCCTGGCTGCTCACTCTCACTCGCACCTAAATCACACACTGAGGTCTTCTCAATGTGCAAGACAGAAGAATAGTTAGCTGGATGATGGTGGAATATTCTATGGGTTTCCCCATTTAGGGGACAGGAAGAATAAATATTAATACAAATTAAAACAGGAAACTGAGTTCTCCTTGTTGAAAATAAGGGGAAAGACTTTTCTCCCCTAACCTCTTCTTAAAGCACTGACCTCAGGAAATATCTGAGTTCTTTTTCTGTCTCTTTGAAGTATATGTAAGTTCTTTTTAGCAACTCAATAAGCCTCTTGCCAGCTCTGTGACCCAGGCATGTCTTTCCCAAGGAACTGGGAGCCATTTCTTTGAAATGAAAATATTCAGGGAGCTAGTCTGTCCCAATTTCTGTGGGAGGACAGAAGCCTGGCTCCAAGTTGCAAAAGTACTTCCTGGCCTAAGGATAAGTTTATCTCTCCTTTTCCAATTGCATAAAATCAATGAACTAACACAGATTGTGACCCCACTTACCAGGTAAATTTACGGTGAACTCTGTGTGACAAGTGGTGCTGACTCGTCCTCTTACATGAGGACGAGTTACTGTTTATCTTAAGAACATGCGAGGACTGTCCAGAACAATATCCAGCCATAAATGCCTCTATTTGTCATATTACAAGGCTGGATACTTTCTGGACGGCCCTGGTATGTAATGAGTTGTACCTGCTTGGCTATATAAGCAGTGACATTTCCTCCTGCCTTTGCAGTCTCTTAGCAGATTACCTGGGATGAGCATCACGTTGTGTTTTAGTGCTTACTTAATAAAAAAATTGTTTTTGTTTTTGTTTTTGTCACCAGGCTAGGATCCGGCTGCCTGCTGCAAGTAAGCTAATAATCAAGAGACATGGTTGGTGGAAAGAAACAGTTTTATTCAAAATGCCATCATTTCGGGAGAATGTAGGACTCTCGTCCAGAGACCATGTCCCCCATCCTAGCTTGGCCAAAAGATTTTATAAACACAGGAAAGAGAGAACCTAGTGGGAGGAAAGGGCAGGGGAGGGAAATGGTGGTCTTGGGCAAAGAACTTTGAAGAGGGAAATCTTTGGTTGTTGACTAAATAGGGGTCCAGAGACGGTAACAATTCAGTGTAACCAGATTTCCAAGGTAGCCTGCAATCTTTTCCTTACCTTTTCTTTACTTTCTCTTTTTAATTAAATTTATTAGGTGGCTTTGGTTGGTAAAAATTACATAGGTTTCAGGTGTACAATTCTACATTACATTGTCTATGAATATTGCATTATGTGCTCACCACCCAGAGTCAGCTCTCTTTCCATCACCATATATTTCATGCCCTTTCCTACTCCCCCACCAAACACTGTATTTTCTATTTTCAGGATTTAACTCTTCGTTTGCTTTGACAAGGAAATTAAGTTTAAAACCGTTTAAAAGTTTCTTGTTTTTCCTCCCCTACCAGCTTTAATGACTGTATGCACATCGGTTTCAATGACTGTTTCTCTCAGAACAAGGAGACTTAATGATTTGTTTCCTCTAGATTGTATTTCAAGCAATTGTCCGGAGGTAAACAAGAGTCGTTGAGACTGATGTACATACAGTCGTTAAAGCTGGTAGGGGAGGAGAGCAAAGAAGAGAAAAGAAACTTAAACTGTTTTAAACTCAATTCCATCATCAAGCCAGACCAAGTAGTTAAATCCTGAAAACAAAAAAATACAGTGTCTCTCTTGCATTCTTTCTCTTCCGCCTTTGTGCAGAGATTTTTCTGGATTGGGATATTTTGCTTTTATTTTTCCAGTAGGGCAAACCAGCCTCACCTCCATCTTCACCAAACACCCCCAAACCTTGAACCCCCTGACACCAGTCCAGCTACAGCGCCCTCATCGCTTCTCACCTGTGAGAAGTGTTGGAAGTTGACAGCTGCTGGCCCCTGAGAGATGTCGCACACCTTCTAACCGTGCTTAGCATGAGGAATGAGGCCTGGCTGCGTGCTCACCAGTGTGACCCAGGGCAGGACACGGGGGGTGGCAGGGCGTGAGGCCTGTGGCTGTTGTTGAGTTGTGTTGCTACACCCAGTGAAGCCGCGAGCCAAACTGCTTTACATTCCTAGAGTGCCAACTGTACTCACTATTTGGTAATTAAAAATATTTTAAGTCCTATAAGTAAATTGGATAAGTAATGAAAGCAAACAGGGATTATATTATGCAGTTGGATTTAACATTTCACGGGAATTTCTGAGTTAACTTGGGAGGAGACAAACGCGTTTCGTGCTCCATCCTTAGGGCTACCTCTGCCCTCAGCCTCCACCCACCCCTGGCAGAGGTACCTTAGCCGGCAAGTTTGAGGAGCTTTGCTCTTGTGCTGACAAGACCAGCCTGCGAGGTAGACAGAGCAAGGCATGTCGCACTATTTCATTAGAGGTGAGGCTCCGAGCAGATCAGGGACGAGCGTGATATCACCCATTATGCATGCTCAATGTGCACGCACGCCCACGTGCACACACACACACACTGCCTGGCTCTAGGCAGGCGGCTGAGCCCTGGCTGGGTGCCACGTCGGCTTTCTCTTCAGACCTCAGGAGGCCCCTGCAGGAGACAGGAAGTTGAGAGGAGACAGGGAAGGCACCCCAGTGTTTACTCAGGAAACTCCCCTTTCTCTCCTTGTCCTCTTGGGGGAAGTTCAGCTCCCACTGTGGCCACTGTCTATTGCCCCACACCCCCGCAGTCCCCCTACCCTGCCCACACCTTGGAAGACAGGCCTCCTATAGAAACACAAGAGGGTGACTCTGCTTCCTGCTGGGACCCTGTCTGATTCAGGGGTCTGGCCACAACTAGAAATAACCCTGTTTCTCTGCCTTCCAAACCCAGCTCTTGGCCTTACTCCACAATGCTCAGGTGAAGGGTTCATCCTAGAACTGCTCACAGCAGGCAGGGGAAGCCACTGGTGGATTATTCTTCCTGTGGGTTATTCTCCACTGGTTTGTAGTGACTTTGGTGTATGTAGTACAGTCCCAGCTCCCCGACCCATCCCAGCACCAGACCCCTTGGCCAATTCTGCTTTGCCGTGACTGTCCTCCACCTCACCAGGGAACCCCATTGAGGTGGGGAAGTTGGAAAGGGGACAGGCAGAGTTAGTTGCTTCAAAGATAATGTTTCATTTCACTTTCTAACATTGATCATGCTGTGTGCTTTCAGGCCCACTTTAAAGATGTGGAAACGGAGACTTGGAGGGTATGAAGTGATTTGGCCCAGGCACCACCTTGGCTTATTTTTCTCTGCATCAGCCTCTCTCCTGTTGCCCTTGCCACAAGGGAAGGGCTGAGTCTTCAGGACAAAAGTCAGAACCCCCAGGTTTGTTTTAGAAGCTGCACTGTGTTTCAACACCACAGTTGCTTAACAGTATTTTGCTTGCAAAGAAACGATGCCAGAACTTCTCAGCCTGGTTGTGAAACAGTGTGCGGTTGACCCTGTGCAAAGCAGAAACACATTATGAAACGCCACTAGCTAGTGCCCAGGTGGCCATTAGTTCCCAGCTCCAAGGAAGAGGCCATAGGAGGGGGCCTGGGACATGTCCCCAAGGGTTATTAGGCCAAGCCATTGCATGACCATTGGACAGAGGCCCTTAAATTTCTTAGACTCTGTGGTCAGCTCCCAGGCCCCCCACAGCCCAGAGTTTCCAAAGAAAATATTGGCGGTCTTTCGGGAAGCTCTATGCTCAGAAGATGAGTGAGCAGGCCCTGTGGCCAGGGAGACCACTCTGTCTGGTCCTGATTTTACTGTATGTCCTTAGGTGAGTCACTTAGCCCCCACTTGTTCTCACCTCCTCACACGCAAAAGGCACAGCCAGCAACGCCTGCCTTGCAGGACACCAAGGTGCCAGGGCCCGCGGGAGTGTCTGGGTGGACCTGGATAGGACTTTAAGGCATACAGAACCCAAGATCACCGCATCTGCTTTTACACATTGGCTTAAAACGGAAAGGCATCGCCCATACTGCAGCAGCTGAAAGCAACAGGTTTTGATCCTTGCACTGGGGAGAAAATAGGGTCAGAGCCTTACTCTGCAGAACTCAATAAACAGCTTTGGACATAACTCACAGCCTCTCTGTGCCTCCATTTCTCCTTCTGTCAAGTGAGAGGCGGGGTGAGATCACCTTTGAGACGACCTTGGAGATAGCTCTCCATTTCTCACAGGCCCTGGGAGGCCTCCGCCACCCTGCTGGCCCGCGTGCCTACAAAACACAGCCCTCAAGCAACTCCTGGCCCAGGCTAGACAGATGGCAAAGTGCTCATCCCAAACACCCTGCTGATCCCTCCCCTGTCCTTTCCCCAGTAGCTGAGCCCATCGGAGACCCTGTCAGAAAGAACATTCCCCTCCATGGGAACCCACCACTGACCTTGCTAATATCAATCTCCAGTCCTTCCACATGAGCAAAGAAGGAAAATATCACCATGCAGCCCTATTTCTGTTTGGTTTGCTAAGACTCTTTTCCCAGTGGGATGCTTGTCCTTTCCCGGGAAGCTGAGTTTTGAAGAGGGAGGAGTTAGGTAGAAAGGGGAGGCGGCAGCTGCTCTAGGCAGAAGGAACACTTGGTGTGCTAGAGGAGCCTCTGGCAGGAAAACGGTTGGTTCATCCACCTGAACAAATATCCCAAGGCCATTACCAACATATGCTGCTCTCCCATCGCAGAGATGACACCCAGTACCCTTACCACAAATCCTAGAGGCGCCACCTCCCTGCTCTTGAGCCCCACTTTCAGCAGGATTTTTACTGTCCATGAGCAAAAAAACAGTGCATTGTTCAAGAGCCCTGCAAGACCAGAGGTATGATGGAGAGTCTTGGCGTTCTGCTTGGGCATCAGCCCGGATACAAACCCATCACCACCTAGGTTATCACCATCAACATGCTTTACAAGCGAATGGGGTATTGCAAGAAGCACTGTTAGTGGAAACCCAGAGGCCCAGGACCGATCCCAGATGTGGAGACTTACACTGAAGATCTAAAAACCCTTGCTGCTAGGGTTCTACATGAAAACTGGTCCCATCAATTAGATGCTCTTCCTCAGGGTTCCAGAGGCCAAAGGGCAGCATAGCCATTGTCCAGTAGCTTCTGTTATTGCTACTGGCAAGCATGTCCAAAGAAACATGGGGTCTTTCTGAAAAGCATTCCTAGGGGCACTCATCAGCTTAGTGGATGTTGAAAGTGAGATGTAGTAGGGCCGGGGCAGCTTCCCAAATCCCAGGTCAAGCTGTGTGACAAGCCATTAACCCAGTGGTTTCAAGGGTGGCCTCCTGATTTCCCACCTGCCTGACCGCTGACCGTGGGAGAGGCATCAGCTCCCTGATGGGCCAGTTCTGTAGAACTCCTGTGGGCGTCAGCCTCAGAGACTTCTCCTGAACCAGCACCACACAGCCCTTCCAATGTCAGCACCCAGCGTGTGCCAAGGACCAAGCTGCACGTCATGACAACAAGAAAAGGGTTTGCTGATCCAGGCAGAGAAACGCATGGACAGAGACTGGGAGGCCGCCTTCTCCCTCCACTCTCCACTCCGGGCCCAAGCTCATCTCTGCCTGTTTCAATCCAACTCACCCTTTAAAACTCAGCCACATCATACTGCCTCCAGGAAACCTTCCCTGCTGCAATGCTGAAAGCACTCTCCCCTCTGCAATTCCTTTTACTGTTTGCAAGAAGGTAAGAGAGAGAGACACACAGAGCGAGAGAGAGAGAGAAGGGGATAGCACAGCAGTCTTCATTGTTGTACATTGTTAGTTGTGACATGGTTTCATTTCACACAGGTGGGTGTGGGGCTGCATGGGGCGGGAATCCAACTCTGGGCCTCTTGCATGGGAGGCAAGAACCTTCACTGCAGTTCCATAACAGGAGTTACTAGTGGAGCCAGAGTTCAGCATATGGGTTTGCACAGGAATTGATCCCCACCTCATGATTGCGAGAAAAGCACTCAACCGCTGAGCTATCCTGGCATCCCCCCAAAGAAATTAGTTTTAATCTGTTCTGTTTCCAGAATTTCTTTAGCCAGGTCTATATCACTTCCACCACAAGCAATCAGGGAGTTTATGGGAATTTCTGCACATCTCAAATGGCCTCCAGGTTTGGGGATCCCCCTGTGGAAAGGCCAAGCAACCATCTGATCACTCTACTGAATCCCCAGCCCAGAAATCCCGCACAGGACACGAGGCTTCTAATTGCCGTTTCATGCCCATCTTAAACATGAATGGACAATGATGAGTCAGCAGACACTTCAGGAAGGTGCCCAACGTGAAAGAGAGGAACCAAAAGAGACAAACAAATTCACAGAAAACCAAAGGAAGGAGAAATAGGGAACAGGAAATAAAAAACTTAGAATCTTCTTTGGGAAATAAGAGAAGATATTGCATCCACCCTACACATACATATAACAAAAATAAAATGTTAAAAACAAAGGCATAATCAGAGAACAAGAAAGCTTTCTTGGGAAACTGGAATAATTTATCCAACTGCCAAATCAGTGGACCCAGTCCACATGAGACCTCCCTCACTTCTGCTACCAATTACAAGTTTGAGGGATCCCCCAAACCGTTCTGTTTCAGTCATTCACTAGAAGGACTCAGAACTTGCTGAAAGCTCTTATACTCACAGTTACAGTTTATTTCAGGCTACAGATTAACGCCAGCCAAGGAAGGAAATGTATTAGGTACTGTCCAGGAGAAGGAGAAAGCACAGAGCTGCCATCATCCTGTCCCCATGGAACCAGGGTGCATTATTTTCCCAGTGGCAATATGTGATGATACGTGTAAAGTATTGCTAACTAGGGGAGCTCCATTGTGTAGACATATCAATGCATATAGCTGATCTCAGGCTGTCATCTACAGTCCTCCAGGCACGACACAAAACCTAAATCACACTGCTGGTCTTTCTGGTGTGCCAGCCCCGACGCTAAATCACATTGCTGGTTTTCTATATGAAAAGACTCAGAATATTTACTTCTTATGCATCACTCTGAAGAAACTACTGGAATTTGTGTGTTTGCAAAGCTAGGGAATAGACCAAAAAGGAAGAAGTTGTGTTGTGATAGATTTCAGAAAAAAATAAAATAAAAAAGCGAGAGAGAGAAATCACAATCCTTTGCAGCAGCTTCTATTTCCCCATTCTTGAAGCTAGATGGGCTTGTGTCTTGTTTTGACCAATAGAATGCGGCAGAAATGACAAACAGTTCTCAAAAGGCCTTGCAGCTGCTGCTGTCACACTGGGCTCTCTCTCAGCACCCCATGAAATGAACAAGCTTGCTGGCCTGCTGGAGGATGAAGGGCCATGCAGAGAAAGGGCCTGGCCATCATGGCCATCCCAGCTGACGCTCTGGGGACAGGGGCCACTGCTGAGCCAGCCCACACCAGAAGAGCCTCCCAACTACCCCATTATATCATAGAATAATCAAAATCGTTGTTGTCTAAGTCACTTAGTTTTGAGTTTGCTACCTAATGAAAGCTAATGGAGAAATGTGTGATCCAGCATATAAGAAACTTATCTCAAGAAAACAGATAAGAAAAAAATTCCCATGACGACATCTTGGCCTACCCTTAACATTACCTAGGTCTAATTAGTGCTAACAGACTACAATTGACAAGAACAGAAATGCTGCATGCTGGCCAATGTGGGTAATTCACAGTAATGGGCCGTGATTGACAGGGGAAGAGAGACACTCCTGTCAATTACTGAAGGTGATATAAATACAGAAGGAAGGCAGAAAGGCCTGCACTTCTTTGGCAGAGGAGGTTTTTTTCAGAGAGCTTTTGATTGGAGCACTTTTTGGCTGAAGAGGCTTTTGCAGAAAGCTCTTGATCAGGAACTCTTAGGCCAGGAAGGTTTTTTATGAAAAGGCCTGCAGAGAGACTTCACAAAGGTTTTGCAGAGAATGCTTGATCTGAGCACTTTTTAGGCTATGGAGGTTTTGCAGAGGGCTCTTGATCACTAGGAAGCAGCTAGGTAGGCCCACTGAGCACCTCAGCGGCTCTGGTGCCTGGCCCTGGGAGCGTAGCTGGAGAAGACAGGCAGATGGGCGGCAGTGAGGGGGGGCACACGCTCAGCACTGGGATCGCTAGGCTGGAAGATAAGAGGTGGCCCCTCTGCTTCTGTGGAGGTCTGAGATCCACCTAAAGAGGTGAGCACCAGCTGCCTGTGCTTCCCTGAGGACAGTGAGCAGAAGAGCAGAGAAGGCTCTTTCCTTTCCTCTTGGGCCTTTTTGGACTTTGCTTTCTGCTGCCTTTGGGGCCTGCATGGAGCATCATTCTGCAGCCGCCTGTCTTCTCCACAGGACAGTATTGTTAAAAGGGAGAAGGGCTCTGGGTGCAGTCTAGGACAGGTCTGGAGGTGGTAGCCGGTTATATTTCTCCTTGCATGTTGGATGTAGCTCTGAAATAAAGGCCTTTTTCCTTTCTTCCACCGAACCTCCCCTTCTGGAGTAATGGGTACCTTTATAATAAACACTTATTCTATGTCCCAACTCCTGTGTCAGTCTATTGATGGAACGGCTCAGGCAGCACGAGCCTGGACTCAGTTTTCCTCCGGTAACAACCATGCTGAAAGGAAGAGAAAACAAGTTTGCGGAGGGGTCCTTGAAAAAGAGGAAAATGCATCGTAAGACATTCTGACTCCAGGGACAAGACAGAGAGGACTAGAATTCAGTCTAGAGTAGATTTTTTTTTTTTTTTTAACTTACGTATTCATTGCCAATGGCTGTGTAAGAGAGAAAGAGAGTGAAGGACCATAGCAGCCAAAGGGAGTGGGGAGGAACAACGGCAAGGAGGAAAGGTTAGTCTGCTTGGGCTGCTGAACCGAATACCACAGAGTGCCTGGCTTACCCAGAAATTTATTTTCTCACAGTTCTTACGGCTGAAAGTCTAAGATCAAGGTTCTGTCAAGGTGAACTACTGGTGGAAACCATCTTCCTGGCTTGTAGACAAACTCCTTCTCGCTGTGTGCTAGACTGTGTTCCCAAAAAGCTACATGGTTCATTTTCCCACCAATGATATTATGAGTTCTTTCCCCTAATTCTTGTCAATAACTGGTGTTCCTTTTCTCAATTTCTTATAACCACATTGTTCTAATCTGCATTTCCTTAACCACTAATAATGTTCTCTAACTTTCTATGTATTTATCAGCCTTTTCATTTGCTTTTTAATGAATTGCCATTTCACATATCTTGCTCATTTTTCTACTTGTTTACTGATTTTTTCTTAAGTGTAAAAGCTTTTTAGCAATCTTTAAACTTGTATTGGAAATTCCCCTTCACTTGCCAATTTTGTCCTTACTCTTTTGACTTCACTTACAGTATAGTTTGTCACTCAGAAAATCTTGTGTAATCAATTACTTTTGTCTTTTCTAATATACCTTCCAGATTTATTGTCTTAGCTTAAAATTTCTCCCCTATCCTAAGGGTAAAGTGTAGTTGCTTAAATTCTCTTTCATTATTTTAAATTTAATTCTTTTAACATTTACCATCTGGAGTTTCTTGTTGAATATGGAGTAAAAAACGAGTTTAACTTTATTTTCCTTCAATGAGTGGCTAGTGGTGCTAGCACATGTAATAAATAACTCACAATCCAGAAGGACAGTGTGGCATGGTAATTAGAAGCCGAACTGCCTGATTTGGAATCCCTGCTCCATCAATGTGCTAACTGTGTGATTTGTACAAATCACTGAACTTCTCTGTCCCTCACTTTCCTCTTCTGTAAAATGCTATCATAATAGAACTCACTTCATAGGGTTGCCGTGCCAATTAATTGAAAGAATAGAAGTGCATAGCACAGTTCCTAGACCACTGGATAGGCGATTTAGTCCTAGTATTTTTCAACCGCAAAACCTCTTACTCTACGTGTCTCAGAGATAAAAAGGTCTCAAGTGCCTAGTCCACTCCAGGGCAGGATTTCAGGGGCAGAAGACTAGCAGGTCCTCCCCAGAGACTCTCACTTAGGCCATCACTGCCTCTCTGGGAAATCCAGGGTCTCCACCCACAAACTTCATACCCCAAGGCCCTGGGCTCTAGTCCCCAGAATCTCCTTGTTGCCCAATGGGGCAAAATCCTGCAGAACCAAGGCCTGGTCCACCCTCCCGACTCCACCTGCTGGCCAGGCACCGTGCTGTTAGTGTAGGAGAGGAAGCAGGTGTTGGTGGCATTTGTAAGGGTATCGGGGTCACCTTCCAATCCCCCCTCCCTTCTAGCCTCGTCAGCTCTTTCCTGGTTACAAAGGCCAGCTGGCCAGGCAGTACGCAGGGTGGTAAATCATTTGAGCCCTTAAAACTCGTCATCTGTCTTCTTTGTATTCGTTTATGAGGCTGTGAGAGTGTGTATGAGGTAAGTGTGCACCCACACATATGCGCTTTTGTGCATAATAAACGTTTGAAGAGTTCTTGGAGATTGCTGGATCTTATGAAAAGATTCGTTTGTGGAATTATGGTTAGGAATGAATCAAATATTCGTATGTTCATTGAAGTAAAAGAGGAATGCTGGGGGTGGGGGACACAGCAATCTCCTTTCCCGGACCTCGTGTTTCCAGGTAAAGGCCTTCTGCTCTAGAGACAGCTCTGCCACCCAGCCCTCCACCACAAGGAGGAGAGGAAGGACAGGGAAGGAGGCACCCACTGGTGCACAGCCCTCTTGGGTAGAGAGAAGCTGAGAAATGGCTTCAAGCCCTGGAAATCTGTGTTTCTAGTTTTTCACCCTAGGTTGATACCCAAAAGTTACCCTGGGTCATTGTAGCTGGTCTGCCAATGCTAATTTTGTCGCAGGTATCTAGGGCAGGAAGATGAGGATGAGTGAATGGCTTCACCTCCTGCTTCCATTCAGCTTTCCATTCATGGTGCCCCACGTGCTAAAGACACCCCTTCTGGCCTCACACCTCATGAGCACAGAAGGGGCCTGGCTGTCCCCATGTCTGACTACACACTGGAATTACCTAACAACTCATGGGACTCAGGCAAGCACGGTTTTTAAGCCACACAAGGCTTGAGAAAGCCTGGGTTTGACTGGCCTCCTGTGTCCACTGCTCAACTGGCTCAGAGCAGCATTTCTCTTCCAGTGGAGATCCTGAAAGTAGGATTTCTTCGCACACCCCACCTGACACCTTGCTGCAGGTTCTCACTTCTATCTCCTGAGCACATTGGGTCTGGAAGCCAGCAGCTGTTGGGAGACATGGGCCCTTTGATGCTCTCCACACGTACTTCCTGGTCCCTGAATGTGGACTCAAGTCTAAGAGACCCTGGCCTGGGTCAACAGAGAAAGGATGCACACGCCTATTGCTGTCCATGATGCACACACAATTCCACCTCCTTACCTGTCCAGGTAAAGAGTTCCCTGTGTGGTGAGACCATGGATGGCAATAGCGATAATTGGAGAGGGGTCCACCCATGACACAGCTCCAAGATCAGGTCATGGTGCCCACGGAGTAACTAACTCCCAGACTCGCTGGTTTTCCCTTAGAAACCTGCTTTTCATAACCCCCTGAAATACTTGGTTGAGGCGGCCCAGCCGCCTCCTTGGTAGCAATTCCTGGAGTCTGAAGGCTATTGATACACAGTCAATCCCCTTCCAAATGGGAGCAGTTGGAAATGCTAGGAAGCAGTAAGAAATGCAATTGGGAAAATGCATTTGTCAGTGAGCATGATCTCATAGTTCTGAGAAGTCAAGATATTTCAAGACCTGACCTTCCTTTCCTGGAGAGAGAGCAAGAATAATATTTTAGCCCCAGACTCTAGTTCCTGGATTCACAGAACACATTCCACTCACTGGAGCATTTGTGTGGAGGAGCTCTTTTAATTTGAATTTCTCATTGTTCTTCCTGGTAGGGCAGTGTACCTCCCCCACTACTTGTCCACTTTGCTCCCCATGTTGGTCCCTTGAAAACTGTCCCAGAAAATTGTGCTAATGCAACGCAGAGACTGACACTGCGGCCCATCACCAGGAGGGATGCGGTCTGGAATAGTGCCTGGCACAGACATTTTCAACACATGTGTTCTTATTCAAATTAAACAGTTAAGCACACACATGGGTTGAGTACTCCATGATCTCAAACCCTTTCAGGATTTGGTGGCAAAATTGACCTGCATAAGATGCAAGAAGAGCTCCATCTTGAACTCTATTACAAACCCCGGGACTAATTCACTAACTTCCCCTGAAGTGAAAATGTCCCCACTAGGGACAGCTATAGCAGGAGTAAGAAGGGAAGCTGGAGAGAGTAAGGACAATATAGTACAAATGAATGCCAGGTAGCGAAGGCCCCAGAGGTCTGGGAATAGAATCTAGAGGGATGCCACTCAGCTCCCATGTGTCTGTCCCTGCGCCCGTAATCAAGTTCCCAGAAGCAAGGGAGGGGCATTGCACATGACGAGAGAAGTGACTTTGTCAAGCAAGTTGAGAATGAGAGGGAGCAGGGAAAGGAAAGATGCATGCAAGGAGCGGGTACAGTTATTCACAGGCAACTTGGGTTGGAACCTCAGGTGGACTGAAGACAGGTGAGGCAAAGTATAGGGTTTTGAGTGGACAGGGAGTCCGCTGGACAGAACCTGGTTAGAGTAAGATCCACAAAACTGAGTTTATGAAGAATTTATAGCTTTGCGCATAACAACTCCATTATCCTCATACCAATTTTACAGAGAGGGCAGTGGAGGCACAGAAAGGTTAAGTAAGTGACCAGAGGTTACATGCCTGGTAAAAGGCTGAGCAAGGATTTGAACTCAGGCAGTTTGTCTGGCTCTAGAATCTATACTCTTAACCACTACATATGCTACCTCTTAGGAAGAAAAAAAAAAAAAAGAGCACTTAAATGTTTTCAAGAACAGTACAAAAAAAGATACCTTAGAACATTAAAAAAGAAATGTCAAGCCACAAATTCAGTAGGCAATTTGAATGGGTCACTGTTGTCACTGGTGAGACCTAGAGCAGGTGAGCTGGCTACCAAAGGTGCTCTGAAAAACTCAATGACAGAAGCAGGTCAAACTATGGAACCAACATACAGAGGGATGGAAATCACAAAGGAAAACGAAAGAGACCTGAAGGACAGATCAGGATAGGAGTTCCTGATGAAGGGAAAGGAGCAGGTGGGAGCGAGACAATGAGCAGACAGCAGGGGTTCACTTCCCTGGCTGGAAAAAGATGTGAGTGTGTGGAATTAGAAGATTCCGTGAGTCACAGGGAAGACTGCACTGGAAAGAGACATGCCCAAGCACATCCGCGAACTACGGAAAGTTAGGAGAATTTGTTGCAAGCAGAATTACCCTCAAAGATTGTGGAAGGAAAGGTATCACATTGTGATTTTGGTGGCATTTCCCTAATGACTAATGATATTGAGCATCTTTTCCATGTGCTTTTTGGACATCTGTACATCTTCTTGGGAGAAATATCTATTCAAGTTCTTTTTTTTTTTTTTTTTTTTTTTTTTCTTTTGAATTTTAAGAGTTTGTTTCACATATTCTTAATATACACTCTGGACGACAAAAATGTATACACATTTTAAGAGATGTTATCTATGTATTACTTTTTGAAGTTGAATTGAATTATGGTAGCAACGTGTAGTAGGACATTCACTCAAAAGATGTTTATCAAATGAATGCTAGTGTCACCATATGACAGGCAGGACAAAGAAAATGGTGGAAGCACACTTGTCATTAGAGGAGCGCAAGGCCATTTGGAAGTGGTATTTGAAACTCGAGAACATTGTGGAAGTTTGTCAGTGGAGGCGTGAGTATGCAGCAGAAACTGCAGCATGCCTAACAACTGCATGTGTTTGTGATAAGTTTGAGATGCACGATAAATTGAAACGGCATGTGCAGCAATAGAAGTGGACACTCTGGTCAACATTGCTCAAGCAGTAGTTTGCCATAATCTGAAGTGTCTGGATGCTGATGGTAACCACTTTGATCACCTCTTGTAATTGCAGAAATCAATTATGACTTGCATTCATCTTTTGTTATAGGCATATATTGAATATTACAATTTATTTTTACTTTTATTGTTTTTGACAGACAGAAACAGAAAGAAGCAGGGAGGGCCCAGAGCAATCTCCATAGTTGCAGGTTTGGTTTTCTACATAGTTTAATTCCACAGGTGGGCACAGGGCTGCACAGGGCAAGAACCGGGCCAGGGGGCCTCTTGCAGGGAACTCGTCCCAGTGAGAACTGAACTGGGGCACACCCCAATTCAGCACATGGGTCCACATGGGCCGGGGCCAGGATTCAATCCTCAGACTCTGGGGCTGCAAGAAGAGTGCGCAACCCACTGAACCATCCTGGCATCCCCAGGTATTAAAATTTTAATACAACATTTTTCTTTCTTAAAATGTGTATACATCTTTTTAAGATTTTTTTTTTATTGTTTGAGAGAAGGTGAGTGAAAGAGACAGAGAGAAGAGGGGAGGGCCCAGAGCAGTCTCCACAGTTGTACATCATTAGTTGTGACATGGTTTCATTCCACACAGGTGGATGGGGGGCCACGTGGGGTGGAACCAAACTGGGGGCCTCCCTCATAGGAGGCGAGAACCTTCACTGCCATCCTGGTGGTTACCAGTTGCATGCCACAGTTCAGCATGTGGGCTTACGCTGGCCGGGCTAAGGACTCAATCCCCAGACTTTGGGGTTGCAAGAAAAGCGCTCAACCTGTCGAGCTATCCCAGCATCGCAAAATGTGCATATATTTTTTTGGTACCTTTTGTATATTGGGTAATACATTCTGGTTAATACATCTTTTTCAGTTAGATGACCTGCAAATATTTTTTCCTTTTCTGCAGGTTCTTCTCATGCTCTTAATGCACACAAGTTTTTTATCCCTGCATAGCCAAAGATTTATTTTATTTGAGAGGAGACAAGAGAGAGAGAGAGAGAAGGAAGAAAAGAAGGCAGGCCCAGAGCAGTCTCCATAGTTGTACATCATTAGCTGTGACATGATTTCATTCCACACAGGTAGGTGTGGAGCCACACAAGGTGGGAACTGATCCCCATGGCCTCCCACATGGGAGGTGGGGACCTTTGCTGCCCAGCCAACTTGGCAGTTACCCGTTGCACCGCAGTTCAGCAAGCAAACCCCTGGGCTTTGCAGTGGCTGGGAATCAAACCCCAGACCTTGCAATTTCAAGGCAATTGCTCAACTGCTGATCTATCCTGGCATCCCTCTAAATTTTTCATTTTGATGAAGCTCAAGTTATCTAAGTGTTTCTGTTGCTATTGCTTTTGGTGTCATATCTAAGAGTATGTTGCCAAAACAATGTTGTGAAAATTTATCTTTATATATTTTTTCTAATAGTTTTATAATTTTAGCTCTTAAATTTAGGTCTTCAATTCATTTTGAGTTAATTTTCTTGTACATGGTATGGGGTAAGGGTCTAACTTCACTCTTTTGTAAGTGCAAATTCACTTGTCTTGGCACCATTTGTTGAAGAGATTGTTTTTTGCCCATTGAATGGTCTTAGCACCTTTGTCAAAAACCTCAAATGGCCAAGGCCTATGAATTTGTTTCTGGACTCCCAGCTGTTATCTATTGACCTTTGTGTCATTAACATTCTGTTTTGATTACTGCAGCTTGGGAGTAAAATTTAAAATCAGGAAGTGTGAGTCCTCTAACTTTGTTCATCTTTTCAAGGTTGTTTTGGCAATTGTTGATTTCCATATGAATTTTAGGATTAGATTTTTCATTTCTGTAGGAAACAAAAAGGCCATTGGGGTTTTGATAAAGATTGCACTGAATCTTTAGATCAATTTGGGTAGTATTGTCATCTTAATATTAAGCCATGAATACAGCGTATTTTTCATTGATTAAAGTCTTCATTAGCTTCTTGCAGCAATGTTTTGTCATTTTCAATGTACAAAGCTTGCAGCTCCTTCAATTTAGTCCTAAATATTTTATTCTTTTTGATGTTATTGTAAGTGCAATTGCTTTCTAATGTCATATTTGTATCATTCATTTCTTTTTTTCTTTTTTTTTTTTTTTTTT